>CANNZV010003550.1:0-60014 GCA_947561585.1 Caprella mutica
GGTAGGGATAGGAATAAGTTAATAGGGTAGGAATAAGTTAATAGGTAGGAATAAGTTAATAGGTAGGAATAAGTTAATAGGTAGGAATAAGTTAATAGGTAGGAATAAGTAATAGGTAGGAATAAGTTAATAGGTAGGAATAAGTTAATAGGTAGGAATAAGTTAATAGGTAGGAATAAGTTAATAGGTAGGAATAAGTTAATAGGTAGGAATAAGTTAATAGGTAGGAATAAGTTAATAGGTAGGAATAAGTTAATAGGTAGGAATAAGTTAATAGGTAGGAATAAGTTAATAGGTAGGAATAAGTTAATAGGTAGGAATAAGTTAATAGGTAGGAATAAGTTAATAGGTAGGAATAAGTTAATAGGTAGGAATAAGTTAATAGGTAGGAATAAGTTAATAGGTAGGAATAAGTTAATAGGTAGGAATAAGTTAATAGGTAGGAATAAGTTAATAGGTAGGAATAAGTTAATAGGTAGGAATAAGTTAATAGGTAGGAATAAGTTAATAGGTAGGAATAAGTTAATAGGTAGGAATAAGTTAATAGGTAGGAATAAGTTAATAGGTAGGAATAAGTTAATAGGTAGGAATAAGTTAATAGGTAGGAATAAGTTAATAGGTAGGAATAAGTTAATAGGTAGGAATAAGTTAATAGGTAGGAATAAGTTAATAGGTAGGAATAAGTTAATAGGTAGGAATAAGTTAATAGGTAGGAATAAGTTAATAGGTAGGAATAAGTTAATAGGTAGGAATAAGTTAATAGGTAGGAATAAGTTAATAGGTAGGAATAAGTTAATAGGTAGGAATAAGTTAATAGGTAGGAATAAGTTAATAGGTAGGAATAAGTTAATAGGTAGGAATAAGTTAATAGGTAGGAATAAGTTAATAGGTAGGAATAAGTTAATAGGTAGGAATAAGTTAATAGGTAGGAATAAGTTAATAGGTAGGAATAAGTTAATAGGTAGGAATAAGTTAATAGGTAGGAATAAGTTAATAGGTAGGAATAAGTTAATAGGTAGGAATAAGTTAATAGGTAGGAATAAGTTAATAGGTAGGAATAAGTTAATAGGTAGGAATAAGTTAATAGGTAGGAATAAGTTAATAGGTAGGAATAAGTTAATAGGTAGGAATAAGTTAATAGGTAGGAATAAGTTAATAGGTAGGAATAAGTTAATAGGTAGGAATAAGTTAATAGGTAGGAATAAGTTAATAGGTAGGAATAAGTTAATAGGTAGGAATAAGTTAATAGGTAGGAATAAGTTAATAGGTAGGAATAAGTTAATAGGTAGGAATAAGTTAATAGGTAGGAATAAGTTAATAGGTAGGAATAAGTTAATAGGTAGGAATAAGTTAATAGGTAGGAATAAGTTAATAGGTAGGAATAAGTTAATAGGTAGGAATAAGTTAATAGGTAGGAATAAGTTAATAGGTAGGAATAAGTTAATAGGTAGGAATAAGTTAATAGGTAGGAATAAGTTAATAGGTAGGAATAAGTTAATAGGTAGGAATAAGTTAATAGGTAGGAATAAGTTAATAGGTAGGAATAAGTTAATAGGTAGGAATAAGTTAATAGGTAGGAATAAGTTAATAGGTAGGAATAAGTTAATAGGTAGGAATAAGTTAATAGGTAGGAATAAGTTAATAGGTAGGAATAAGTTAATAGGTAGGAATAAGTTAATAGGTAGGAATAAGTTAATAGGTAGGAATAAGTTAATAGGTAGGAATAAGTTAATAGGTAGGAATAAGTTAATAGGTAGGAATAAGTTAATAGGTAGGAATAAGTTAATAGGTAGGAATAAGTTAATAGGTAGGAATAAGTTAATAGGTAGGAATAAGTTAATAGGTAGGAATAAGTTAATAGGTAGGAATAAGTTAATAGGTAGGAATAAGTTAATAGGTAGGAATAAGTTAATAGGTAGGAATAAGTTAATAGGTAGGAATAAGTTAATAGGTAGGAATAAGTTAATAGGTAGGAATAAGTTAATAGGTAGGAATAAGTTAATAGGTAGGAATAAGTTAATAGGTAGGAATAAGTTAATAGGTAGGAATAAGTTAATAGGTAGGAATAAGTTAATAGGTAGGAATAAGTTAATAGGTAGGAATAAGTTAATAGGTAGGAATAAGTTAATAGGTAGGAATAAGTTAATAGGTAGGAATAAGTTAATAGGTAGGAATAAGTTAATAGGTAGGAATAAGTTAATAGGTAGGAATAAGTTAATAGGTAGGAATAAGTTAATAGGTAGGAATAAGTTAATAGGTAGGAATAAGTTAATAGGTAGGAATAAGTTAATAGGTAGGAATAAGTTAATAGGTAGGAATAAGTTAATAGGTAGGAATAAGTTAATAGGTAGGAATAAGTTAATAGGTAGGAATAAGTTAATAGGTAGGAATAAGTTAATAGGTAGGAATAAGTTAATAGGTAGGAATAAGTTAATAGGTAGGAATAAGTTAATAGGTAGGAATAAGTTAATAGGTAGGAATAAGTTAATAGGTAGGAATAAGTTAATAGGTAGGAATAAGTTAATAGGTAGGAATAAGTTAATAGGTAGGAATAAGTTAATAGGTAGGAATAAGTTAATAGGTAGGAATAAGTTAATAGGTAGGAATAAGTTAATAGGTAGGAATAAGTTAATAGGTAGGAATAAGTTAATAGGTAGGAATAAGTTAATAGGTAGGAATAAGTTAATAGGTAGGAATAAGTTAATAGGTAGGAATAAGTTAATAGGTAGGAATAAGTTAATAGGTAGGAATAATTAATAGGTAGGAATAAGTTAATAGGTAGGAATAAGTTAATAGGTAGGAATAAGTTAATAGGTAGGAATAAGTTAATAGATAGGAATAAGTTAATAGGTAGGAATAAGTTAATAGGTAGGAATAAGTTAATAGGTAGGAATAAGTTAATAGGTAGGAATAAGTTAATAGGTAGGAATAAGTTAATAGGTAGGAATAAGTTAATAGGTAGGAATAAGTTAATAGGTAGGAATAAGTTAATAGGTAGGAATAAGTTAATAGGTAGGAATAAGTTAATAGGTAGGAATAAGTTAATAGGTAGGAATAAGTTAATAGGTAGGAATAAGTTAATAGATAGGAATAAGTTAATAGGTAGGAATAAGTTAATAGGTAGGAATAAGTTAATAGGTAGGAATAAGTTAATAGGTAGGAATAAGTTAATAGGTAGGAATAAGTTAATAGGTAGGAATAAGTTAATAGGTAGGAATAAGTTAATAGGTAGGAATAAGTTAATAGGTAGGAATAAGTTAATAGGTAGGAATAAGTTAATAGGTAGGAATAAGTTAATAGGTAGGAATAAGTTAATAGGTAGGAATAAGTTAATAGGTAGGAATAAGTTAATAGGTAGGAATGAATTAAATTAAAGCTGTGAAAGATGGCGATAGACATTATTGCATGCTTAGCTATTAGAGGATAGAAGTTAGAGGATAGAAGTTAGAGGATAGAAGTTAGAGGATAGAAGTTAGAGGATAGAAGTTAGAGGATAGAAGTTAGATGATAGAAGTTAGATGATAGAAGTTAGAGGATAGAAGTTAGAGGATAGAAGTTAGAGGATAGAAGTTAGAGGATAGAAGTTAGAGGATAGAAGTTAGAGGATAGAAGTTAGATGATAGAAGTTAGAGGATAGAAGTTAGAGGATAGAAGTTAGAGGATAGAAGTTAGAAGATAAAAGTTAGAAGATAAAAGTTAGAAGATAGAAGTTAGAAGATAGAAGTTAGAAGTTAGTAGATAGAAGTTAGGGGATACAAGTTAGAAGATAGAAGTTAGAAGTTAGTAGATAGAAGTTAGGGGATACAAGTTAGAAGATAGAAGTTAGAAGTTAGTAGATAGAGGTTATGGGATACAAGTTAGAAGATAGAAGTTAGAAGTTAGTAGATAGAAGTTAGGGGATACAAGTTAGAAGATAGAAGTTAGAAGTTAGTAGATAGAAGTTAGGGGATACAAGTTAGAAGATAGAAGTTAGAAGTTAGTAGATAGAAGTTAGGGGATACAAGTTAGAAGATAGAAGTTAGAAGTTAATAGATAGAAGTTAGGGGATACAAGTTAGTAGATAGAAGTTAGGGGATACAAGTTAGAAGATAGAAGTTAGAAATTTTCAATAATGCTAAATATATACAGGGTTACTCACAAAAAAGTTTTTCCAACTTTGAATTAATATAAATATCGTATTCCTAAGTAGATAAAAATATTATACAGGTACAATTAGAAATAATATTTCTCACATGTATCCATTGTACAACCGTTATGTGTCTATTAGGTTAGAGGAAATTAAATCAAACTTTTAAAAACAATGCAATAAATAGGGATCTTAATAGAAGAACCTTTGTATTGTTAAATCATATTAATTCAAAGTGAAGAGTTAGCTCTGGTGGTACACACACTACGATTGGAGGTGTGGTGGAAGTGGTACACACTCACACTACGATATGGAGGTGTGGTGGAAGTGATACACACTCACACTACAATATGGAGGTGTGGTGGAAGTGGTACACACTCACACTACGATATGGAGATGTGGTGGAAGTGATACACACTCACACTACAATATGGAGGTGTGGTGGAAGTGGTACACACTCACACTACGATATGGAGGTGTGGTGGAAGTGGTACACACTCACACTACAATATGGAGGTGTGGTGGAAGTGGTACACACTCACACTACAATATGGAGGTGTGGTGGAAGTGATACACACTCACACTACGATATGGAGGTGTGGTGGAAGTGGTACACACTCACACTACAATATGGAGGTGTAGTGGAAGTGATACACACTCACACTACGATATGGAGGTGTGGTGGAAGTGGTACACACTCACACTACGATATGGAGGTGTGGTGGAAGTGATACACACTCACACTACGATATGGAGGTGTGGTGGAAGTGATACACACTCACACTACAATATGGAGGTGTGTTGGAAGTGATACACACTCACACTACAATATGGAGGTGTGGTGGAAGTGATACACACTCACACTACAATATGGAGGTGTGGTGGAAGTGATACACACTCACACTACAATATGGAGGTGTGTTGGAAGTGATACACACTCACACTACAATATGGAGGTGTGGTGGAAGTGATACACACTCACACTACAATATGGAGGTGTGGTGGAAGTGGTACATGTAACAATTAACTCTTTTTCTTATATTGTATCTACTTTTATATCGAATATTTAGACTAATTTAAAGTCGGTTTAACTTTCTTATGGGTCAGCCTGTACATTAAATATGCTGTAAAATGCCTGTGACATTCGATACATTAACTTTCTTTGGTTGTTTATACGACGCCATAAAGTTTTATTATCTTTTTGAATTATACCAATTAACTGAAAACAAATAACAGATTTGAGAATATTTATTCATTGTTGTATTTATTATTAGAATTATGATGATATAATGAGCTTCATAATTAATATAGGTGAGAGAAACGTCCTGATAAACGGACACCTGACTAAGTTGCAGTACTCGTAAACTGGGTACTAACATTGGTCATGATAACTTACTTAGTAATTTAAAAAGATCAGACTGGTTGACTGGCCCCTTAGATATATTTTCCTTCTAATTATTAGTGATTGAAAACATTGAAATTTAGGTTGTTAATTTCTTGATGAATAGAAACCATACATACATTGATATTAACCATCTTTCTGATTGCCTTTTCCTTGCCACTAAATCTATTATAGTAATTTAAGTTTCAAGAGGTAATATTTACATGAATTATTAATTGTTCTAAATTTTCTCTAAAGGACTAACTGGTTTTATTTATTATAACAAAAAGCACATTTAGCATTTTGAATACTTTCTTATCTTAATTTTACGTTCATTTCTCTCCCAACTATTCGATAAATCTGTCACATCTATTGAATAAGTGCTACTAATGGTTATACTATTAATAAGATGAGGGAAATGATACTAGAAAATGAAATTATTTCATATATAATAGTAAATAAATAATCCATGAGAAAGTTTGCATAGTACATCTAATGACATTACATGTAAGTAAGCACTACTCATTTCGTGTATAAATTATACCTTTTCCTTACTCTTCACATTATCTGATATGGTCAGACTTAGTATCTGGTGCCAAACATTCAGAAACCGATTAGTCGAATAAAAGAATAAATATTGGAATTGATGAGATGCATGTGTGAAACTGACACACTCTAGTGTGTTTCGTTCTTGGACACACTCAAGTGCGTAGTTGTTATTTAACACACCCAGGTGCGTATAGTTATTCTTTACATTCATTATTTATATCTTTAACCCTATTAGTTATTTTCCCGTTTATTTTCTGACTTTATGTAATAATAATGGTTAACATTTTTCATAAATTAACTATTGAATTTTGATTAAATAAACACCAATTCCATAAGTTAAATTTAACAAATCTTCTACCCTGCAAGTAGTGCAAGAAATAATAAACATGGTAACAATTTAAGAAAGAAAATACATAATCCAAATTACAACAGTTCGGGGCACAAGGGATGCTTCTTCCCCTCATAATTATGTAAAATGGAAAAAAAGATATTCGTAATAAACCGTAATTAGAATGAAAAGCTAGTCTAATTAAAAGGCGAGGATGTCAATTAATTGTCAGTTTTTTTTCCGTTACTCTGCACTAAAGTGAAGAAGAAAAGCTCATTGATAATGTAATAGAACTTTCCTCCTATTCATTTCAAAGCCACATTTAATATAATTTTTGCAAGGACGTTCCTATAATGAGGAAAATTCAATATAACCAAGTATTCAATTAATATTCATTAGCAATAAATTTTATACGAATTTTATATGAGTTATTATATAAATCACTATTTGACTGATAAATATGAAGAGGGGCCATTTATGCCAAATTTTATGCCAAATGTATAGACTCATAGAACATAAAATAGATTGTGTAGTTTTACGGTTTGTATTATGATTACATCTAACGGAATAACTGACATTTTCTCTACTATATATCATTGCATTTTACTAGAAATATCAATTAACGTTTATGTTCTTTTCCCAAGTAATCAATAAAAGATTCATTGAAATATTTCAGTATATATCCATATGTTATGTACATAAACCTATTTACATAATTACATATGTACAGAAACAATAACAAATATACATCCTTTGAATCAAGGAGACTCTTCTGGAGTCTTCAAATGGAGTCTAATGGGCTGAAAAAGTTTCCCCTCTTGCTGCTCATCCTTGCTACTGTTGTGGCACAAATGATCCCCTGTGTTCTGCTTCTTGCTCAAAGGAGAAGAAGAAGGAGAGGTGAGGTAGTGCTTGCCAGACCCCCCAGTTCCTTCCTCCCCCTCCTCATCCTCCTCCTCCTCTTTCTCCCTCTTTGGAGATCTACCCAGAGTGAAAGAAGACCCCTCCTCTATGGAACAGATTGGAGGTGATCTCTTGCTCGACTGGTGGGGAGAAATCAAGGACTCGATTGACAGCGAGTGAGGATAAGTTGGTGTGCTCTTCAGGGAATTGGTCAAGCTGGAGCTCGATTGGGTGGAGGGTGGAGTGATAAAGTTGTTGATAGGGTGACTTCCAAAGGGAAAAGTCAATCTTGGGGGCAGGGCTGTAGCGAATGGATGGAGCATTGGGTTGTGGTAAGAAGGGATCACCGGATTGAAAGCCCCACTGAGAATTTGCTGTTCATGAGTCCGAGAAGAATTCTCCAGTCCATCAGTAGACTGAATTGGCATGAAAAGATCTCGGCCGCTTAATTTACTACCTTCCCAGGATATATCTGCACGAGGAGCGAATGGAAAGAATGGAAAGTTTATGGAGGAATCCAAGGGAAATTTCGAGGAATGAAGTTGTCTAGTTGGGGTAAGGGATTGAGAGTCGTCTGTGATGTTGGTGTTATTCGAGGAAGACCTTAGAGAGTCATTTAAATTGTGTTCATCAGGTGAGGGACTTCTTCTACTATTCAATGCGTCGTTGGTTTCTTTCAGACGAGACATTGGAGAACGAATATCGAGTGCAACTTCATCGTCATAAGACTCATCATCGAAGTGATTTGGAGAGCCTGGGTTGATCAAATCATCGTCATCATCATCATCGTCTGGTAAATTTTGCTGTCCGCCGTCAGTTTTAGAAGAGGAGGTAACAGAAGTTCCTTGCTGATGCATTCTGAAATGGAAGAAAGAGAACATATTATTAAAAAAGTAGTTCACTATTATCATTTTAATTTAGCCATCCATAGCTCTCACATTGACAACATGTCATAATCCATATCTGTTATTGACTTAGAGTAAGTAATCAATAGAGGACGGAAGATGAGTTTATGAGTGAAATCTCTCTGCGTCAGAACCCTTTAGTTCATTACTCTGCAGTGTATTGACACACTGACTGATTTGGCCCCCGCCCGCACTCAATTACCCGCCCCTCCCCGCACTCTCGCTCCTCTTAACCGCGCGAGCAAATAACTGGAAAATGAGTGATGGTAACATTGTTGTGGTTAAATAGGATTACACGCCGCGCTGGAGGGACTTGATGGGCGCTAAAAGACTGCCGGATCTTAATGGACTTATCAATAACTCTGTGTGCTTCCTAACCTCATTCGCCTGCAGATGATCGGCAGAAAGCGAAGTTATTCGCCCCGTTACTGATAGGCTGCAATGGGAAACAAATTGCAAAACAGTTGATGTCTGTCGATATTTATATTAACCTTATATTAGTGAAATAAAAAAACCTTTAGAATTAAATCTATAACCAACAATTGATTCTCATTTGATCTACTAGTTTTTCTTTTACAGTTAAGTACATTTTTCAAAGAGTTTTTTAATGGCATTTAGACAATTAGTATATTTCGATTGCCAACGAATGTTCAATATTTTTGATTTAGTTGTAAAAATTAAGAGTAATTTTTGACTAAATGTTCTACATTCGTTTTTTCATTAATTTTGGTATGTATTTAAGAACACAAAAAATTAAGCAAGACACTTTTGAAAAAATCTGACCCGAACTAATGAAAAATGTTTTACTTTTACGAATAGATAATAAAGAAATCTTTGTTAATATTTTTAATAGTCAAGGCATAAAAGCAATGCCCTCTGGCATTGATAAAAGCCAAAGAAATATTATAGCCATGAAACTTGACATATAAAGTGATTTTGTTTCGAATACCTTTACCATCTACAACATTATTCTGTTAGTTCTAACCATGGCAGTTAGTTGCAAGAGTAGTCGCTAGGTGGAGCCATTACAAGGCCTTTCATTGATAGTAATGGCTTGGTGTTGACACTGTGTTTGTGTGCCCCTTAATGGCATTGTTTCAACCTACAGCAATTAATGCACAGCCATCTTTGAAAATGGCCGCCTCACTCCCATGGCTCTAATGGCTAGCAAGAGGCTAGAGATTGCAATAGTAGAGAGTAATCATTTAAAGTCATTGTGTGATGAGAGTACCACAATACACTCACACACAATATTTGACTTCACTAACACACGAAAGGTACCAGTGCTAAAGATTTTAAATGTACATTCTAAACATTATTTACATCATTCTATAATAGGACAGCATTTTCTCTGAGTACTGGAACTATCAATTATGCAATTTGTTTGAATGAGACACCAGTGACTGTTGACTCTTGATCTGGAGGGGGGGGGAGGGGGGCTTGTCTCCCCCGAGTCTTAGGGGATTAAGAGGCAGAGTGCGGTAAGAGGGATTAAGCCTCGCCAACGATCAAGTTACGAGTGCCTGGTCTCTTCTCCCGTCACCCGTTACGAACAGTACAGGTCTATTTAGCCTTAATGTTATTATGCATGTTATACCACGTAAGAGTGTTTCTAAGTTGCCTCGCGTACATCTTTGCATGAGTAGAGTGAGAGAGACTGCAGTGAACCATAGAGAAATCGAAATGACACTCTAAAACAAATAACTGCTATTTACTGCAAATTGAAGGGATAGGAGAAAGTGTGATAGTCTGCTTGAAGAGGGTACAGACAGAGAGACAGAGAGAGACAGATAGACAGACAGAGAGAGACATACAGACAGAGACAGACAGACAGAGACAGACAGACAAAGACAGACAGACAAAGACAGACAGACAGACAGATAAACAGAGACAGACAGACAGAGACAGACAGAGAGAGACAGAGACAGACAGTGTGACAGAGACCCCTCCAATGACAGTATTTCCGTCAGTTGAACAAATAGGCAAGAGTTTCGACAATCGCTTAGTCTAACAGCGCAAACAAACCTCCAACAAGAGCAATTGTTACTTCAAATTAGTGGCGTGACAACTGATTTAACCTGAATTGTGTCCTGAAACTCCATCAATAAACTTAAAACAAATCAATGCATCTTCAAAGTACAACTTATTTGGTGATTACATCAAGACACAAATATTAGTCTATTTACCATCCGAAAAAGAGAGAAATACATTAGATAATTAAGGCATGTGTTTCGTACATCTGCACATTATTTGAACTGAGAAGTGCAGGCCTCACCATCTTGTCGATATTCAATGAATTATGTATGACTCAAATGTTGACTCTTCACTTGAGTCAAAAAGGTTGTTGAAACACTTTAAGTTGGAGTGATGTAGGAAATACGTCCTTACGAACTACTACATGTATCCTGTGGATGAAAAGCTGATGAGGTACATCGTAGTACACTGTAGTACACTGTAGTGCACTGTAGTACACTGTATTGCACTGTAGTACACTGTAGTGCACTGTAGTACACTGTAGTGCACTGTAGTACACTGTAGTACACTGTAGTACACTGTAGTGCACTGTAGTACACTGTAGTGCATTGTAGTACACTGTAGTACACTGTAGTACACTGTAGTGCATTGTAGTACACTGTAGTACACTGTAGTACACTGTAGTACACTGTAGTGCACTGTAGTACACTGTAGTACACTGTAGTGCACTGTAGTACACTGTAGTGCATTGTAGTACACTGTAGTACACTGTAGTACACTGTAGTACACTGTAGTGTACTGTAGTGCACTGTAGTACACTGTAGTACACTGTAGTGCACTGTAGTACACTGTAGTGCATTGTAGTACACTGTAGTACACTGTAGTACACTGTAGTACACTGTAGTACACTGTAGTACACTGTAGTACATAGTAGTGCATTGTAGTACACTGTAGTACACTGTAGTGCATTGTAGTACACTGTAGTACACTGTAGTACACTGTAGTACACTGTAGTGTACTGTTGTGCACTGTAGTACACTGTAGTACACTGTAGTGCACTGTAGTACACTGTAGTGCATTGTAGTACACTGTAGTACACTGTAGTACACTGTAGTACACTGTAGTACACTGTAGTACACTGTAGTACACTGTAGTACACTGTAGTACACTGTAGTACACTGTAGTACACTGTAGTACACTGTAGTACACTGTAGTGTATTGTAGTACACTGTAGTACACTGTAGTACACTGTAGTACACTGTAGTACACTGTAGTACACTGTAGTACACTGTAGTAGAGAAGAGCTACATCTATCACAGGTACATCTATCACAGGTACATCTATCACAGGTACATCTATCACAGGTACATCTATCACAGGTACATCTATCACAGGTACATCTATCACAGATACATCTATCAGAGGTACATCTAACAGATAGATAGCTATATTTTGGTAGCAGTTTTAGATATCATAAACCAATGTGAAAAAATGCGTCCCGTGTAGGTTTTTTGTGGTAATTTGATCTCTTGGTATTTTCTCTACCTACATCCAGTCTACACACTGGTACACTGTGCATCCAGTATACACACTAGTACACTGTGCATCCAGTCTACACACTGGTACACTGTGCATCCAGTCTACACTCTTGTACACTGTGCAGATGCATATCAAGATACATGTATACTGTGACGTAGAATGTGATACATGATATACATCACAAAATAACCAAAACAGGCATCACATAAGCTACAGGCATCACATAAGCTACAGGCATCACATAAGCTACAGGCATCACGTGAGCTACAGGCATCACATCAGCTACAGGCATCACATAAGCTACAGGCATCACATGAGCTACAGGCATCACATAAGCTACAGGCATCACATGAGCTACAGGCATCACATAAGCTACAGGCATCACATAAGCTACAGGCATCACATCAGCTACAGGCATCACATGAGCTACAGGCATCACATGAGCTACAGGCATCACATAAGCTACAGGCATCACATAAGCTACAGGCATCACGTGAGCTACAGGCATCACATCAGCTACAGGCATCACATAAGCTACAGGCATCACATGAGCTACAGGCATCACATAAGCTACAGGCATCACATGAGCTACAGGCATCACATAAGCTACAGGCATCACATAAGCTACAGGCATCACATCAGCTACAGGCATCACATGAGCTACAGGCATCACATAAGCTACAGGCCATACAGTTTCCTGTATCAGCTTACAGCTCCAGAACTCTACATCTCTATCAGTTTTCTTACAGTTGCCTCCACACTTCAGTTATTTTGTGCGGTAGGAATAAGACTGTAGGCTGGTTGCATAACTACTACCTACTCAGGGAAAGATAACCCCAGTATATATTTCATGTATCGCTGATTTCGTAACCAAACACCTCTTTGTTGTATAATAACATGCTGAGCTTTAAGCACTTGATTGCTTAATTAATTAATATTTAGCGTTAAATAAGAAATAATAAAGATGCCAAGTGTGAAAAAATAAAGTCAATGCCAAAAAATATTATATTTATATACTGTATATTTGATTATAGGTAATCATGTTTTCGATATCATTTGCATATGCTTTGAAAGAAAATGAATGAAATAGAATCATTTCAATAGTGTGCTATCTGAGAAAAGACCAATTTTAAAATATCTACATACAATGAAATTAGTTGATTTTCTTTTTGCAAATACAAAACTACGCTTTTCTTTGACTGTAGACTTCATTTCAGAGTGAATCCGATTGCTCTCCTGTCTATCCAATATGAGCACTGAAATGGGTAGGGAGATTAGAGAAGTTATCCATTGGCTCACTGATCAGATTTTCTTGGAAGATTTTGAGATATATAAGTAAGAACTAACCCTAAGAACGAATAGCACAGCCAAGTAAGAACTAACCCTACGTACGAATAGCACAGCCAAGTAAGAACTAACCCTACAGTACGAATAGCACAGCCAAGTAAGAACTAACCCTACAGTACGAATAGCACAGCCAAGTAAGAACTAACCCTACAGTACGAATAGCACAGCCAAGTAAGAACTAACCCTACAGTACGAATAGCACAGCCAAGTAAGAACTAACCCTACAGTACGAATAGCACAGCCAAGTAAGAACTAACCCTACAGTACGAATAGCACAGCCAAGTGAGAACTAACCCTACAGTACGAATAGCACAGCCAAGTAAGAACTAACCCTACAGTACGAATAGCACAGCCAAGTAAGAACTAACCCTACAGTACGAATAGCACAGCCAAGTAAGAACTAACCCTACAGTACGAATAGCACAGCCAAGTAAGAACTAACTCTACAGTACGAATAGCACAGCCAAGTAAGAACTAACCCTACAGTACGAATAGCACAGCCAAGTAAGAACTAACCCTACAGTACGAATAGCACAGCCAAGTAAGAACTAACCCTACAGTACGAATAGCACAGCCAAGTAAGAACTAACCCTACAGTACGAATAGCACAGCCAAGTAAGAACTAACTCTACAGTACGAATAGCACAGCTAAGTAAGAACTAACCCTACAGTACGAATAGCACAGCCAAGTAAGAACTAACCCTACAGTACGAATAGCACAGCCAAGTAAGAACTAACCCTACAGTACGAATAGCACAGCCAAGTAAGAACTAACCCTACAGAACGAATAGCACTGCCAAGTAAGAACTAACCCTACAGTACGAATAGCACAGCCAAGTAAGAACTAACCCTACAGTACGAATAGCATTCATAGAATATAATTCATAAGATATATTTGTAATATAATTATTTGTTTTAGTGTAGATTGCTAATTAATTTAATTCAGTGTAGATTATACTAACATTGGCGGTGGATGAGTGTCTCATATTATGTATCAAGTTTGCCCGCAGCCTATACCTTAAGGTTACTTTACATTAATTTACCGATAAATGATTCACAGCAGAGCACGCGTGAGTGCCCCTTCCAGAGTAATTCGCTTTGTTTATCACATATGTTACTTGGAGGCTTTGTACAGCATTGATGCCATATGGTAGAGGATCTGGAAGACACCACTGCATTCCTCTCTCTCAGGAATGCCTGGAATAGATACTCTGGAAATCCAAGCAGGTGGGAATCTGCCCAAAGAATTTCTCATTAGAAATGATAATTTGAAGGTGATAGAATAACCTTCCTTTGTGTCGTGTTTATATCAACAATGGATTACAAATAATTTGTTAAATAGCGATGCTATTGTTATAGCAGTGAAAACATTGATGGGAGATTCCTAAGTTGATTAAATTTTACCAAATAGATCAAACATGCTATTTATTGTAATTTTATCCTATCGTTCACAGTAGCTATCTGTGTAAGAAAGACACAGAACATTATGAAGTTCAATTCACATTTGTTTGAATAATATTGACAGAAATATTCAATACCGGTTTTCTCTCCAAATCTGCACCTAATACCGACTCTTAAAGTGATGCTTTTTAATATTTATTTGTTAATTTTGTTTACATTCTTTGCAACTCCTACATTAAGCATTGGAATAATTTCCTCTCGTTGGAATAATGGATTATTTACACTTTATAAAAAGCAATGAGAAATATCTGTAACTATGGCATCATTTCCACTTATTTGGCTGTTGCAGTTGTTATAGTTAGTAAATACATTGAATATATAGGAACAAAAAAAATATGAAATTATTAACGACTTTGAAGAAATTTCCAAATCATAATAGTTTAATAGAAATAATGACCTAATGATATCAGCACGAACACAATGAAAATATAAGAAACCTCTCCATAGCGAGAATATTGCGAAGGCATCCAAGCGGATATTATTGGACTATTTGTATAATGGCCAGTTAAAGCAGAAAGTAGGAAAGAGAGAGAACTAAATAATATAATTCGGTTTGCTAACAATAACAGGGACCGTAGCGCAGAGTATTGTAAGTACAATAACACTAGAGATGCGCAGAACAATGCGCTAATGCGCGTAATAGTCTAACCTCCCTCTCCTCTATTTTATCTAATAACACTTCAAATATTACTCCAAGAGATATTTAAATACGCTAAATGTAGGTAGCATAACTGCGTTATTGCGAGGTACAGTCGTTATTTTGTGCTGGTTATTAAGAGTGGTATCATGAGCTGGTGATTGTACTGTTCGGATGAATATAATCCGTCCTCTGATGAATGGCTGGAATACGAGAACCCCGTCGATAGAACTCAAGAGCAGTGAACTCAATCCTGCAATTAATATCACCTTATGAAAAGACCTATTTGCTCTTAAACTAATACCGCCATGCCCCCTAGAACACACTTGCCCTGCTAATGCATGCTCAATGTAGGCATGACCTGGTGGTACAACAAACATCCTCTAAGTGATGGACTGACGGAACCAAATTGTGATGGATTGATATAGTAATTTATTGTAGGTACAGGCCAAATGAAAATAAAACCTTCCCCTAATACCCTCTGGAAATAAGTTAGCCGAGTATTATACCCAGTCTGTTAAATGTTATAACATTAAATGGCTTCAATTATTCAGTTACTAGAATAATGTATAATCAAAGTAGCGTTTTTACATTATAAGGTTAATACCCTGAATAACACAAAGGACATTTCTCATTACTGGGAGGGGCGTGGACGAACGAAGCATGGGTTTTATGTTTGTAGAGCTCATAAGGACCTAAATGCCACTCTAATGAAGTACTTTATGAGCCTTAGTAGCTGGGACAAAGGGTACTACCATAGAGTTTGGATTAGGGTAGCTTTGTGTAGCTGTCATCAATACGCCTGACAAATCTGCCCCATGTCTCTCCGTGATATGGCCACTGTGATATACTGCAGAGAGAATGTCAAACTATTTAACAGATAAATAAACAAAATGATTTTCAGAAAAGAAATAGCATGTAAATGTAGTTAAATCACGTGGTTCAATGACTCTGTGAATAATTGGGAGCACATATCTACGAAATATATATTAACCCAATCAATGCGATACTGGAAAAAAAGCCAATGCATGCAATAAATCCATCATAATACATAACTGTTTGGTCACATCAGGCCCCAGTACTGCAGATTGTGTCACATCAGGCCCCAGTACTGCAGATTGTGTCACATCAGGCCCCAGTACTGCAGATTGTGTCATATGATACCACTTAATAGACAGGCTCAGTCACAGACAGTTCAATGGACGGTTAAATCCTTGATAATTACAGTGATATATAATCTTTGAATCGAAGTATACAGGCTCTTAAAAATGTCTAACTCGTTTTTTTTATATAATACGCATGAATTACTTTATAATTGAGTGGTAACTTATTATCACAAGGAACTATAAAAAAACATAATAAAAAATAGAATATTCTACTAATTAACTTTAAGTGACTGAAATGAAATAACCAAACATAACAACCTCAAAAACAACTAGAACCTCAAAAACAACTAGAACCTCTAAAACCAACTGAAACATCAAAAAACAACTAAAACCTTAAATAACGAAGAAAATAATATTTTGATAATCACCTGAATATCTTAAAATCAGCTATTCTTTCAATTAGCTATTAGCTTAATCAGATATTTTATTAACCAGATATGTATTCAAATAATCAAACTGAATATTCAAATAATCAAACTGAATATTCAAATAATCAAACTGAATATTCAAATAATCAAACTGAATATTCAAATAATCAAACTGAATATTCAAAAAATCAAACTGAATATACAATAATAATCAACCGGATATTTTAATAATCAGTTATTTGTGTTTTCTATTTCGGTCTGTCAATAAATTACGACTAACTATAATAAATCATATTATCAGTATTCAGAAGGAGAATATACCAATTGAAAACTATAATAACATTTAAAATATAATATAACAGAATAATTACTTATTTTGTAACAAGATATATAGCAAACTATAGTAAGATACATAACAAGTTATAGCAAACTATAGCAAGATACATAGCAAGATACATAGCAAGATACATAACAAGTTATAGCAAACTATAGCAAGATACATAGCAAGATACATAACAAGTTATAGCAAACTATAGCAAGATACATAGCAAGATACATAACAAGTTATAGCAAACTTTAGCAAGATACATAGCAAGATACATAACAAGTTATAGCAAACTATAGCAAGATACATAGCAAGTTATAGCAAACTATAGCAAGATACATAGCAAGATACATAACAAGTTATAGCAAACTTTAGCAAGATACATAGCAAGATACATAAGAAGTTATAGCAAACTATAGCAAAATACATAGCAAGTTATAGCAAACTATAGCAAGATTCATAGCAAGATACATAAGAAGTTATAGCAAACTATAGCAAAATACATAGCAAGTTATAGCAAACTATAGCAAGATACATAGCAAGATACATAACAAGTTATAGCAAACTATAGCAAGATACATAACAAGTTATAGCAAACTATAGCAAGATACATAACAAGTTATAACAAACTATAGCAAGATACATAGCAAGATACAGAACAAGTTATAGCAAGATACATAACAAGTTATAGCAAACTATAACAAGATACATAACAAGATATAAGAAGAGTAATCCTGAATTTAAGAAGTCCTACTTCAGTCCTAACATGAAAGCATTTACGTTTGAAAATAGTTTCCTTAAAGTTGATTCGTCTTCTTTCGACTAAGGAAATTCACGATTGATTTACCAGCCGCAAATCGGAGAGACATTTGTCTCAAAATCAATAGTTACGGTTGGAACAGAGTAGCACAATGTGCTATGGACCTATAGCAACATCTTGTGCTTTCAAATTGCTCTCCATTTGGAAGTTAGAGCAGTAAATGTGTGTACCTATCGATGCCTTATAATATACAATATATAAATCTATAGAATAATGAATAAATATATTACTTATAACTGTTCTTGATTTAAGATAACTATTTTTGTATATCCATTGTTCACTTATTTTGGCTATAAGTTTATAAAATATTCAAATTAAATCATCAATAGCCATAAATATCAGAGATAATTTTTATCAGTGCTCTATGATTAGTTAGAAACATCTGTACGATATAACTAAAGTCACTTACAGTATATAAGTAAGGCTAAGTAATTTGGTGAGCCAAGACATTGTGGGGCTGTTTTAGTTGGTAGGTTCTCCTTTAACAAATACTTTATGCCTCTTTTTCGGCATCTTTCTTAGGCATTACGGAGGCACGAAGAGAAAATGCCACAATGTGGACTCAGTGGGTAGAAGTGGTGATGTGGATGGTGTGGGTAGAAGTGGTGGTGTGAATGGTGTGGGTAGAAGTGGTGGTGTGGATGGTGTGGGTAGAAGTGGTGGTGTGGATGGTGTGGGTAGAAGTGGTGGTGTGGATGGTGTGGGTAGAAGTGGTGGTGTGGATGGTGTGGATGGTGTGGATGGTGTGGGTAGAAGTGGTGGTGTGGATGGTGTGGGTAGAAGTGGTGGTGTGGATGGTGTGGGTAGAAGTGGTGGTGTGGATGGTGTGGGTAGAAGTGGTGGTGTGGATGGTGTGGGTAGAAGTGGTGGTGTGGATGGTGTGGGTAGAAGTGGTGATGTGGATGGTGTGGATGGTGTGGGTAGAAGTGGTGGTGTGGATGGTGTGGGTAGAAGTGGTGATGTGGATGGTGTGGATGGTGTGGGTAGAAGTGGTGATGTGGATGGTGTGGATGGTGTGGGTAGAAGTGGTGATGTGGATGGTGTGGATGGTGTGGGTAGAAGTGGTGATGTGGATGGTGTGGGTAGAAGTGGTGGTGTGGATGGTGTGGGTAGAAGTGGGGGTGTGGATGGTGTGTGTGGGTGGTGTGTGGTGTGTGTGGATGTGGTGGAAAAATGGAAAGAAATATTAATTACTATGAATTTATTTGATTTACTTTGCAAAGTGAGACAAAGCATTTTAACCGTATAATGTTAATTTAAAAGATAGTTATAGGAGTTGCGAACACGTAATATAATGTAGAAAGAAGGTGATCTTCAATTAAACAAATAATTCATAAATTAATTAATTTAATTATAATTGAATAAATAGGTAATAAGTATATTGAAAATTCTTTTAATGATGTATTTTAAAAGAAATCAATGGTCTTTCCATAGGAACATCAAAAACTGAACTACTGAGTAATTAGAGATATAAACATTAGTCGCGAATGCTAATATTTATACATTTACTGACTTAAATTCATCCATATATGCATATATTATATGCAAAGCATGTGGATAAAAGTATAAGATTTTATCATATATCTTATATTGTTTCCAGTTTTTTTCTATATATTTGAATATCATTATGACCAATATATGACAGAGTATATCACTTCTATGCGTTGACTAATAAATAAATTCGAATTAATTTCATTCTATTTGCGAAGATAATTTCCCTGTCTCAACTCATATGTAAATATCTTATTTGTTAACTTATATTCATTACCAATGTTCCTGGGAGAAAATTATGGTGGGGCCATAGAAGATTAAGAGAGAAAGCTATAGTGGGGCCATAGAAGATTAAGAGAGAAAGCTATAGTGGGGCCATAGAAGATCAAGAGAGAAAGCTATAGTGGGGCCATAGAAGATTAAGAGAGAAAGCTATAGAGGGGCCATAGAAGATTAAGAGAGAAAGCTATAGTGGGGCCATAGAAGATTAAGAGAGAAAGCTATAGAGGGGCCATAGAAGATTAAGAGAGAAAGCTTTAGTGGGGCCATAGAAGATTAAGAGAGAAAGCTATAGTGGGGCCATAGAAGATTAAGAGAGAAAGCTATAGAGGGGCCATAGAAGATTAAGAGAGAAAGCTTTAGTGGGGCCATAGAAGATCAAGAGAGAAAGCTATAGTGGGGCCATAGAAGATTAAGAGAGAAAGCTATAGAGGGGCCATAGAAGATTAAGAGAGAAAGCTTTAGTGGGGCCATAGAAGATTAAGAGAGAAAGCTATAGTGGGGCCATAGAAGATTAAGAGAGAAAGCTATAGAGGGGCCATAGAAGATTAAGAGAGAAAGCTTTAGTGGGGCCATAGAAGATCAAGAGAGAAAGCTATAGTGGGGCCATAGAAGATTAAGAGAGAAAGCTATAGAGGGGCCATAGAAGATTAAGAGAGAAAGCTATAGTGGGGCCATAGAAGATTAAGAGAGAAAGCTATAGAGAGGCCATAGAAGATTAAGAGAGAAAGCTTAAGTGGGGCCATAGAAGATTAATAGCTAAACTATCACTCTTATAAGTCATGTAAATTGTAAACACATTTCAGAAATGTAATCTACATTTAATAATTATAAATAGGTACAGAGGCTTCATGTAAATTCTTCAAAGTATCAATTATAATATTTAGTCTTATATGAGTTATCTAATTTACGTTAGTTTGGTAACTATTTTCAAATTACCAATATAAATGAAATGAACATAATAATAATATAGTTAAATTTTGCTATGGCTAATATAGTGTTGATGTTATAATCCTTCACAGTATAATAATGAGTAATGTGACCCCATATATTTATTTATTTATATATTCTTAAGTATATATGTTTGTAATTTCTTCTAACTGATTATCAACATGAAGAATGTAACTATGGTCCGCACAGGAAAATAGTCACAAAATAATATTATTGTTAAGCTTTCACTCAATTTTAATTTGTATTCTACTTATAAAATATTTTAGTCTGTGCAGAAAAAGTAAATTAATGCGAAAAAAATGTAATCACTAATAGTCATTAATTAATGAGTAACTAAACTGAAAACACGGACCGTGTGTGGACTGTTGAGTTACACTAATATTAATACTATTAAATACCCGTTATTTTAAACGGGAAAGTAAGTTCAACAGTACCATACATATAATTAATTAGAGATATGACTAATATATGTTCCTTGTTTTCCTTATTATCATAATCTTAAATTAATTCTAAGACACAATTTATGTAAACTATTCATTCGATGTTATAGAATAGAAATGATTTCATTTACTAAACTGTGATTAAACTGTGGTTTTTAAATTAAATAAATGTTTATGATATCAAATATGAAATAATATATAATTAATTATATTTGAAATATTCATAGTGTCATCTTACCCAACTAGTAAATTTATGCCTTCCATCTTAATATAAAGGGAAATATACTTTAATTGACAATAAAATTCTAAAGAATATTAATTATCTAATTGATTGAAGTAATGGTTTTTCTTTCGATTGCTATAATTTTCTAATTTATTTCATCATAGTGGAATGAAGTCCATTTAATTATTTTTTAAGAGTCTCCTTACTTGCAGACTATAAATCTCTGGAGTCAATCAGGGCTAAGCACCGAGTGTCTAAATCAATTAAGCACCATGCAACACTATCAAACCACACTTTATATCTACCACCTTATAACTATACACTGTCATCCATCAAACCTCAAGCAGACTTAATTATAAGAGTGTGGCAGCGCACTGTAATTTTCTCATCACTACAATTTATCTGTTACTCACCTATTTTTGATGGCAGCTGCTCGGTCCCGCTGTCTTCTGTTTTTAAACCAATTACCAACTTGAGTGGGCGTTAAAGTTGTCGCCTGAGCCAGCTCCCTTTTTCTGCTTGGGTTAGGGTAAGGATCTTGTAAATAGGCTTCTCTTAACAGAGTTCGAGTTCTTTCTTTGAAACAGTGGGACTTCTGTTCCCCGTCCCAAATAGTTCTGGGGAAGGGAAATTTCTTACGGACACGGTATTTGTCAACTGGGCCCAAAGGTCTGCCCCGCAATCTTTCCGCCTCTTGATAGTGGGCCTCTAACCACAAGGCTTGAAGTCTTGGATATGAAGCTCTTGTATATCTATTGCATTCTACCAAGGTATAGAGCTCTCTAAAGTTCCCGAAATGGAAAGCTACGAGAGCTCTGGCTCTTAAAACAGACTCTTGTTTGGATAAATCTTTTAGGTGAGGGTGTGCCACTGGCAAAGACCACAAAAATCGCGCTAATCTCTCAACATCGCCACTTTCTTCAAGAGTTTCACAAACCGCTGCTACTTGCGTCGAGGAAAAAGATAAAGAAGGAAGAGGTGCTCCCGGTGATTGAGATGAAACGAAAGAACTTCCTACTCCTGCCGTTACTGGAATTCCTGAATTTGAAACCTGCGGCGCAAAAAGTGCTGCCGAGAGACCCGCTATTAGCGCCATATTGGGCGGCAAGGCCCTCAGAAGCTCCGATACAGAGGACGCCAGCTTGTCTGCGGTACAGTCACCACTCACTTTCATACTGAAGGGATAGAGGCGTTGCTTGTGCCAAGCTCCACCCCTGGGGCGAAGGGTTGGGGTGCGGACACTCTATTGGAGAGCGAGTGTTGTTTCCATAGAGACAATCCCTCCTGGTAATCAGTAGGCGGGTCCGATACTCCTGTTACGCTACTGTTGATTTGGTAACAGAAACTCGACTCTGATAGGCAACTTCGCACCGCCTTTTGCTAATGTAATAATGGGGCTCTGGTGTATCGATCATCCCCGTTATTGGGGATGGGCACGCGTGTGCATTATGCCAGGGAAGACAAGTGAGCGGTGCAATATGAACCATCTGATAGCTCCACCTAAGGGCGTCCCAACACCGATCAATGGCTAGAACAGTTAACTGGGGGACGCTAACCCCCTTTTTACATTCACTCACAGTCTCTGATATAATGATAACAGTATAATTGATGAAACCGACAATCTGGCCTTCCTGTTTTGAGCTTCCATTATGGGTTGTCTGTCTATTTTTCTGTCCTTTTAGATGAAAATTTGAAAGAGTTGGTGTGAAGCTATTCCTGAATGTTTCGTTATAGCTTTGCTACTCACATTAGTTTGAATTAAAGAAATGTAGCATGTAGAATGACTAAATTTAATAACAAATTATACAATTTGTATATTGACGCAACTATTGAAATGATATTGCATCCTTTTAGTGTTACAATTACTATCTAGCTTCCATTCATAATACTCTTCATACGACAGATACACAATATTTGTGTGCACCGCATTTATTGATGGGTTTTTCTCCGTTCAATGACTGCATTGCTATCTCTCAATAAAAGCCTTCAATAATAAAAGCAACTCAAAATGTTTTCTTACATTCAAAGTGTATCTAATATCTGAGAGAATGTGCAAGCGATGAAAGTAATTTAGTTTGGCGTAATTTAGAGACAAAGTGTTTAGGCATGAGAGCCAGCATATATAGTTACATTATAGTCTGGCAGAGCTTATAGAGTTGCCGTGGTGCCTGATAGGATTAAACACAATGTTGAGGCATATTTGAAGAGCGCTCCGTAATAGGATTACCGAACTCAAGGGACACTACGATAGATGCAGAGGTAAACACGCTAGTCATACGGCAAGTCAACCTTTATGCCATCCATCCCTTCGGTTATAACGCTATGGTTAATAATCTAGCGAGTTACCTATATCTTGAAATGTGGTGAGGGATTTTAGCTCACAACACTCCACGAAGAGCCTGAAATTACGCCTTAACTTTATCACCACCTAATCTATCATATTAAACAGCCACGACAGCTAGTTTGGGAGAAGGAACTAATTTGAAGTTCTCCTTGTCGCTTTAAAATTCAGAGAGTTCTTCTATCGTTGGAAGGAGATGGAGTGAAGATTTGGTGAGGAAAGAGCTACAAGGATATGGAGAGGAGATATGCCTTCAGATCATTCGGCATGCAGATGAGACCTTTTGGGGGAACTTGGAGAGACGGTCTGATCGACAGACTTTCTTTTCTTTGCGAGGGTAACTTTTTGTGAGTTGAGATGCGAGGGGAAATGAGGGTTCGGCTAAGATGATAATGTCGAACAAACTATAGGCTTCAAAATAGAGGGGAATTTCCATCAGTCATTAGGAAAAATGAATACATTCAATATCTCTGGAATAACTTTTTGTATTACATTTGACTTTGTGGCTTATGATTTCTTTTAAAAGAACTTGACTTAATATAAATAATTCAGAAGGAGTTATTTTTTATGATAAAAATTAATATCCCTAACGCTACGCTTTCTATTATTGTTTTTGGAGATATATGTGACATGAAACATGAAACAGAAATGTAACCTGTGACATGAAACAGAAATGTATCCTGTGACATGAAACAGAAATGTATCCTGTGACATGAAACAGAAATGTATCCTGTGACATGAAACAGAAATGTAACCTGTGACATGAAACAGAAATGTATCCTGTGACATGAAACAGAAATGTATCCTGTGACATGAAACAGAAATGTAACCTGTGACATGAAACAGAAATGTATCCTGTGACATGAAACAGAAATGTATCCTGTGACATGAAACAGAAATGTAACCTGTGACATGAAACAGAAATGTATCCTGTGACATGAAACAGAAATGTATCCTGTGACATGAAACAGAAATGTAACCTGTGACATGAAACAGAAATGTATCCTGTGACATGAAACAGAAATGTAACCTGTGACATGAAACCTACTCTAATGAATAAGTTCAGTAGTAGGCAGTTGAAGGCTCACGATTCCATTGAGTTTCCAATAGCGTGAAATGAAGGGGTTCGAACGAGGCAATTGCACAGCTCTGTCCTGGTCAGCCCAAAAGTCTGAAATGATATAGATTTGATGGGTGTACGTGACGCGAATAAACCGGTGAAACGGCCTCACACAGCTTTTACCCTAACAAAAGAGACTTCATTTTCAGTCACACCAACAGAATCTAAAACCTGGTTTTCAGTAACTGCTGACACGATCAAAAAGCAGGAAGTCATCTCATGGACTTCTCGTTAGCATTAGGCAGCGTTAGAATACACTTTAAAAATCCTCTAGTAAATAAACTCTAAATATCTTTAGATATTTTCTGTGACTCTGGACTAGGTTAGAGGTGTCATTGCCACCCAGCAATCTTTTGCGATGTTCTCAAGCGATGAGTCCCTCGCCACCGCCTAAATTGCGGACTAACAAGAAGTAATAAAGTCGCGAATTGGTGCAGTGAAGTGAGGATGATTTCATTGCTACACAAAAACTCACTGCCTGGAGGGTCTGACGTCAAAGGACAAAGCTACAGTGTGGAGAACATCAGCAAACCACTGAAACTAATTACTTCTAAGATGCTTTTATCGCTGGAGGGAATTGTTTCATCAGCTACTTTATGATATAATTTGAAATATCGAGTTTGTAATTTATCTTATTGAATAAAACGATATAAATGTTTCGTAATAATATTCTAAGATTACTGTGGTCGTATTAGTTATCCAGGTTCACTTACGCATTTGGATGACTTTAGATACAATTTTCAAATTTGAAGGATTTCATAAATTTCATCAAATATTCTATACCAAACGTCCGTTAATTGTTGTTAAAATGTTAAATCATTCAATAAATTTATTTCGGTTGTCAAATCCAAGGGTTTTTTTGTTCATTATTCAGAAGGATTATAATAGTGTTATTAATATACAGTGTTTAAGTGTTAGAAGTGTTGTATCTTTATCCTTCCATAGCACTCATTACTTATTGAAGTGTTTACGAGCAAACTAAGTAATAACGAATAGTCAGTATGGGTTTCAGACTAGTGAACGAAATAACAGAATAGGTTAATGTTCATGAGTAATATATGAGCTTAGTAAATTAACCTTTATTTGAGCTTACATCAGGTAAACTAACAATAGCAGTGAACAATATGTAAATATTTTTCAATATCATTTGTTGTTTTCGTTGAAAAATTGAAAGTAAAACTTATACCATTTATGGCGTTTTTTTGCATTTACTGTGTTGTAGCATTTAGTGTTATTATCAGCATTTAGTGTTACTGTCAGCATTTAGTGTTATTGTCAGCATTTAGTGTTACTGTCAGCATTTAGTGTTATTGTCAGCATTTAGTGTTATTATCAGCATTTAGTGTTACTGTCAGCATTTAGTGTTATTGTCAGCATTTACTGTTATTATCAGCATTTAGTGTTACTGTCAGCATTTAGTGTTATTGTCAGCATTTACTGTTATTATCAGCATTTAGTGTTACTGTCAGCATTTAGTGTTATTGTCAGCATTTACTGTTATTATCAGCATTTAGTGTTACTGTCAGCATTTAGTGTTATTGTCAGCATTTAGTGTTATTATCAGCATTTAGTGTTATTATCAGCATTTAGTGTTATTATCAGCATTTAGTGTTACTGTCAGCATTTAGTGTTATTGTCAGCATTTACTGTTATTATCAGCATTTAGTGTTACTGTCAGCATTTAGTGTTATTGTCAGCATTTACTGTTATTATCAGCATTTAGTGTTACTGTCAGCATTTAGTGTTATTGTCAGCATTTACTGTTATTATCAGCATTTAGTATTACTGTCAGCATTTAGTGTTATTATCAGCATTTAGTGTTACTGTCAGCATTTAGTGTTACTGTCAGCATTTAGTGTTATTATCAGCATTTAGTGTTACTGTCAGCATTTAGTGTTACTGTCAGCATTTAGTGTTACTGTCAGCATTTAGTGTTATTGTCAGCATTTAGTGTTTTTGTCAGCATTTAGTGTTATTGTCAGCATTTAGTGTTATTATCAGCATTTAGTGTTACTGTCAGCATTTAGTGTTATTATCAGCATTTAGTGTTACTGTCAGCATTTAGTGTTATTATCAGCATTTAGTGTTACTGTCAGCAATTAGTGTTACTGTCAGCATTTAGTGTTATTATCAGCATTTAGTGTTACTGTCAGCATTTAGTGTTACTGTCAGCATTTAGTGTTACTGTCAGCATTTAGTGTTATTGTCAGCATTTACTGTTATTATCAGCATTTAGTGTTATTGTCAGCATTTAGTGTTATTGTCAGCATTTACTGTTATTATCAGCATTTAGTGTTACTGTCAGCATTTAGTGTTATTGTCAGCATTTACTGTTATTATCAGCATTTAGTGTTACTGTCAGCATTTAGTGTTATTATCAGCATTTAGTGTTACTGTCAGCATTTAGTGTTACTGTCAGCATTTAGTGTTACTGTCAGCATTTAGTGTTATTGTCAGCATTTAGTGTTTTTGTCAGCATTTAGTGTCATTGTCAGCATTTAGTGTTATTATCAGCATTTAGTGTTACTGTCAGCATTTAGTGTTATTATCAGCATTTAGTGTTACTGTCAGCATTTAGTGTTATTATCAGCATTTAGTGTTTTTGTCAGCATTTAGTGTTATTGTCAGCATTTAGTGTTATTATCAGCATTTAGTGTTACTGTCAGCATTTAGTGTTATTATCAGCATTTAGTGTTACTGTCAGCATTTAGTGTTACTGTCAGCATTTAGTGTTACTGTCAGCATTTAGTGTTATTGTCAGCATTTAGTGTTACTGTCAGCATTTAGTGTTATTATCAGCATTTAGTGTTACTGTCAGCATTTAGTGTTACTGTCAGCATTTAGTGTTACTGTCAGCATTTAGTGTTATTGTCAGCATTTAGTGTTACTGTCAGCATTTAGTGTTACTGTCAGCATTTAGTGTTACTGTCAGCATTTAGTGTTACTGTCAGCATTTAGTGTTATTGTCAGCATTTAGTGTTACTGTCAGCATTTAGTGTTATTGTCAGCATTTAGTGTTATTATCAGCATTTAGTGTTACTGTCAGCATTTAGTGTTATTGTCAGCATTTAGTGTTACTGTCAGCATTTAGTGTTATTGTCAGCATTTAGTGTTATTATCAGCATTTAGTGTTATTGTCAGCATTTAGTGTTATTGTCAGCATTTAGTGTGATTGTCAGCATTTAGTGTTATTGTCAACATCTAGTGTTATTGACAGCATTTAGTGTTATTGACAGCATTTAGTGTTATTGTCAGCATTTAGTGTTATTGACAGCAATTAGTGTTATTGTCAGCATTTAGTGTGATTGTCAGCATTTAGTGTTATTGTCAACATCTAGTGTCATTGACAGCATTTAGTGTTATTGACAGCATTTAGTGTTATTGTCAGCATTTAGTGTTATTGTCAGCATTTAGTGTTATTGTCAACATTTAGTGTTATTGTCAACATTTAGTGTTATTGTCAGCATTTAGTGTTATTGTCAGCATTTAGTGTTATTATCAACATTTAGTGTTATTGTCAACATTTAGTGTTATTGGCAGCATTTAGTGTTATTGTCAGCATTTAGTGTTATTGTCAACATTCAGTGTTTTTGTCAGCAATTAGTGTTATTGTCAGCATTTAGTGTTATTGTCAGCATTTAGTGTGATTGTCAGCATTTAGTGTTATTGTCAACATCTAGTGTCATTGACAGCATGTAGTGTTATTGACAGCATTTAGTGTTATTGTCAGCATTTAGTGTTATTGTCAGCATTTAGTGTTATTGTCAACATTTAGTGTTATTGTCAACATTTAGTATTATTGACAGCATTTAGTGTTATTGTCAGCATTTAGTGTTATTGTACACATTTAGTGTTATTGTCAGCATTTAGTGTTATTGTCAGCATTTAGTGTTATTGTCAGCATTTAGTGTTATTGTCAGCATTTAGTGTTATTGTCAGCATTTAGTGTTATTGTAAGCATTTAGTGTTATTGTCAGCATTTAGTGTTATTGTCAACATTCAGTGTTATTGTCAGCATTTAGTGTTTTTGTCAGCATTTAGTGCTATTGTCAGCATTTAGTATTATTGTCAGCATTTAGTGTTATTGTCAGTATTTAGTGTTATTGTCAGCATTTAGTGTTATTGTCAGCATTTAGTGTTACTGTCAGCATTTAGTGTTATTGTCAGCATTAAATGTTACTGTCAGCATTTAGTGTTATTGTCAGCATTTAGTGTTATTGTCAGCATTTAGTGTTATTGTCATCATTTAGTGTTATTGTCAGCATTTAGTGTTATTGTCAGCATTTAGTGTTATTGTCAGCATTTAGTGTTATTGTCAGCATTTAGTTTTATTGTCGGCATTTAGTGTTACTGTCAGAATTTAGTGTTATTGTCAGCATTAAGTGTTACTGTCAGCATTTAGTGTTATTGTCAGCATTTAGTGTTATTGTCAGCATTTAGTGTTATTGTCAGCATTTAGTGTTATTGTCAGCATTTAGTGTTATTGTCAGCATTTAGTGTTATTGTCAGCATTTAGTGTTACTGTCAGCATTTAGTGTTATTGTCAGCATTAAGTGTTACGGTCAACATTTAGTGTTATTGTCAGCATTTAGTGTTATTGTCAGCATTTAGTGTTATTGTCAGCATTTAGTGTGATTGTCAGCATTTAGTGTTATTGTCAGCATTTAGTGTTACTGTCAGCATTTAGTGTTATTGTCAGCATTTAGTGTTATTATCAGCATTTAGTGTTACTGTCAGCATTTAGTGTTATTGTCAGCATTTAGTGTTACTGTCAGCATTTAGTGTTATTGTCAGCATTTAGTGTTATTATCAGCATTTAGTGTTACTGTCAGCATTTAGTGTTATTGTCAGCATTTAGTGTTACTGTCAGCATTTAGTGTTATTGTCAGCATTTAGTGTTATTGTCAGCATTTAGTGTTATTGTCAGCATTTAGTGTTATTGTCAGCATTTAGTGTGATTGTCAGCATTTAGTGTTATTGTCAACATCTAGTGTTATTGACAGCATTTAGTGTTATTGACAGCATTTAGTGTTATTGTCAGCATTTAGTGTTATTGTCAGCATTTAGTGTTATTGTCAACAGTTATTGTCAACATTTAGTGTTATTGACAGCATATAGTGATATTGTCAGCATTTAGTGTTATTGTCAACATTTAGTGTTATTGTCATCATTTAGTGTTATTGTCAGCATTTGGTGTTATTGTCAGCATTTAGTGTTATTGTCAGCATTTAGTGTTATTGTCAGCATTTAGTGTTATTGTCAGCATTTAGTTTTATTGTCAGCATTTAGTGTTATTGTCAGCATTTAGTGTTATTGTCAGCATTTAGTGTTATTGTCAGCATTTAGTGTGATTGTCAGCATTTAGTGTTATTGTCAACATTTAGTGTTATTGACAGCATTTAGTGTTATTGACAGCATTTAGTGTTATTGTCAGCATTTAGTGTTATTGTCAGCATTTAGTGTTATTATCAACATTTAGTGTTATTGTCAACATTTTGTGTTATTGGCAGCATTTAGTGTTATTGTCAGAATTTAGTGTTATTGTCAACATTTAGTGTTATTGTCAGCAATTAGTGTTATTGTCAGCATTTAGTGTTATTGTCAGCATTTAGTGTGATTGTCAGCATTTAGTGTTATTGTCAACATCTAGTGTCATTGACAGCATTTAGTGTTATTGACAGCATTTAGTGTTATTGTCAGCATTTAGTGTTATTGTCAGCATTTAGTGTTATTGTCAACATTTAGTGTTATTGTCAACATTTAGTGTTATTGTCAGCATTTAGTGTTATTGTCAGCATTTAGTGTTATTGTCAGCATTTAGTGTTATTGTCAGCATTTAGTGTTATTATCAACATTTAGTGTTATTGTCAACACTTAGTGTTATTGGCAGCATTTAGTGTTATTGTCAGCATTTAGTGTTATTGTCAACATTTAGTGTTTTTGTCAGCAATTAGTGTTATTGTCAGCATTTAGTGTTATTGTCAGCATTTAGTGTGATTGTCAGCATTTAGTGTTATTGTCAACATCTAGTGTCATTGACAGCATTTAGTGTTATTGACAGCATTTAGTGTTATTGTCAGCATTTAGTGTTATTGTCAGCATTTAGTGTTATTGTCAACATTTAGTGTTATTGTCAACATTTAGTATTATTGACAGCATTTCGTGTTATTGTCAGCATTTAGTGTTATTGTACACATTTAGTGTTATTGTCAGCATTTAGTGTTATTGTCAGCATTTAGTGTTATTGTCAGCATTTAGTGTTATTGTCAGCATTTAGTGTTATTGTCAGCATTTAGTGTTATTGTCAGCATTTAGTGTTATTGTCAGCATTTAGTGTTATTGTCAACATTCAGTGTTATTGTCAGCATTTAGTGTTTTTGTCAGCATTTAGTGTTATTGTCAGCATTTAGTGTTATTGTCAGCATTTAGTGTTATTGTCAGCATTTAGTGTTATTGTCAGCATTTAGTGTTACTGTCAGCATTTAGTGTTATTGTCAGCATTAAGTGTTACTGTCAGCATTTAGTGTTATGGTCAGCATTTAGTGTTATTGTCAGCATTTAGTGTTATTGTCATCATTTAGTGTTATTGTCAGCATTTAGTGTTATTGTCAGCATTTAGTGTTATTGTCAGCATTTAGTGTTATTGTCAGCATTTAGTTTTATTGTCGGCATTTAGTGTTACTGTCAGCATTTAGTGTTATTGTCAGCATTAAGTGTTACTGTCAGCATTTAGTGTTATTATCAGCATTTAGTGTTTTTGTCAGCATTTAGTGTTATTGTCAGCATTTAGTGTTATTGTCAGCATTTAGTGTTATTGTCAGCATTTAGTGTTATTGTCAGCATTTAGTGTTACTGTCAGCATTTAGTGTTATTGTCAGCATTAAGTGTTACGGTCAGCATTTAGTGTTATTGTCAGCATTTAGTGTTATTGTCAGCATTTAGTGTTATTGTCAGCATTTAGTGTGATTGTCAGCATTTAGTGATATTGTCAACATTTAGTGTTATTGACAGCATTTAGTGTTATTGACAGCATTTAGTGTTATTGTCAGCATATAGTGTTATTGTCAGCATTTAGTGTTATTGTCAGCATTAAGTGTTATTGTCAGCATTTATTGTTATTGTCAGCATTTAGTGTTATTGTCAGCATTTAGTGTTATTGTCAACATTTAGTGTTATTGTCAGCATTTAGTGTTATTGTCAGCATTTAGTGTTATTGTCAGCATTTAGTGTTATTGTCAGCATTTAGTGTTATTGTCAGCATTTAGTGTTATTGTCAGCATTTAGTGTTATTGTCAGCATTTAGTGTTACTGTCAGCATTTAGTGTTATTGTCAGCATTAAGTGTTACTGTCAGCATTTAGTATTATTGTCAGCATTTAGTGTTATTGTCAGCATTTAGTGTTATTGTCAGCATTAAGTGTTATAGTCAGCATTTATTGTTATTGTCAGCATTTAGTGTTATTGTCAGCATTTGATGCTTTAGTTATTTTTATTTCGTTCACAGATATGCCCGAGTGTTCCCTCTTCCCTCAAATATATACGCAGCGTTTACATTCAATCTGATATCTGATGTTCAGTAGGGAATAGAAGTCAGATTAGAGAAGTAACGGTGAGGAGGGAGAGCTGGAACATCTCGTACAGCACTGCCAGCAGTACACTGTCAGCAGTACATTGTCAGCAGTACACTGCCAGCAGTACACTAACAGCAGTACACTGCTAGCAGTACACTAACAGCAGTACACTGCCAGCAGTACACTGCCAGCGGTACACTAACAGCAGTAAACTGCCAGCAGTACACTGTCAGCAGTACACTAACGGCAGTACACTGCCAGCAGTACACTGTCAGCAGTACACTGTCAGCAGTACACTAACAGCAGTACACTGCCAGCAGTACATTGTCAGCAGTACACAACCAGCATTACATTGTCAGCAGTATACTGCCAGCAGTACATTGTTAGCAGTACACTGCCAGCAGTACATTGTCAGCAATACATTGTCAGCAGTACACTGCCAGCAGTATATTGTCAGCAGTACACTGCCAGCAGTACACTGCCAGCAGTGCACTGCCAGCTACACTGCCAGCGGTACATTGTCAGCAGTACACTGCCAGCAGTACATTGTCTGCAGTACACTGCCAGCAGTACATTGTCAGAAGTACACAGCCAGCAGTACACTGCCAGCAGTACATTGTCAGCAGTATACTGCCAACAGTACACTGCCAGCAGTACACTGCCAGCAGTACACTACCAGCAGTACACTGCCAGCAGTACATTGTCAGCAGTACACTGCCAGCAGTAAATTGTCAGCAGTACACTGCCAGCAGTATATTGTCAGCAGTATACTGCCCGCAGTACACTGCCAGCAGTACATTGCCAGCAGTACACTGCCAGCAGTGAATTGTCAGCAGTACACTGCCAGCAGTACATTGTCAGCAGTACACTGCCAGCAGTACATTGTCAGCAGTATACTGCCAGCGGTACATTGTCAGCAGTACACTCCCAGCAGTACATTGTCAGAAGTATACTGCCACCAGTACACTGCCAGCAGCACACTGCGAGCAGTACATTGTCAGCAGTACACTGCCAGCAGTACACTAGTAAAGTACACTTTACATTACAATAGTAAAGGTAGTTAATGAATGTATACAAGCATTACAATAGTAAAGCTAGTTTATAAATGTATACAAGCATTACAATAGTAAAGCTAGTTCATAAATGTATACAAGCATTACAATAGTAAAGCTAGTTTATAAATGTATACAAGCATTACAATAGTAAAGCTAGTTTATAAATGTATACAAGCATTACAATAGTAAAGCTAGTTCATAAATGTATACAAGCATTACAATAGTAAAGCTAGTTTATAAATGTATACAAGCATTACAATAGTAAAGCTAGTTCATAAATGTATACAAGCATTACAATAGTAAAGCTAGTTTATAAATGTATACAAGCATTACAATAGTAAAGGTAGTTTATAAATGTATACAAGCATTACAATAGTAAAGCTAGTTTATAAATGTATACAAGCATTACAATAGTAAAGCTAGTTTATAAATGTATACAAGCATTACAATAGTAAAGCTAGTTTATAAATGTATACAAGCATTACAATAGTAAAGCTAGTTTATAAATGTATACAAGCATTATAATAGTAAAGCTAGTTTATAAATGTATACAAGCATTACAATAGTAAAGCTAGTTTATAAATGTATACAAGCATTACAATAGTAAAGCTAGTTTCTCTTCAGAAATGTGGAAGTAGTAAACTGTGATTTTTTTCACTTTTATATATTTTCTAAATATTATTATAATTGATATTCTACTATTGTAGTAAATGAAGTAAGGAATGTACTATACGCCCATATGATAGTACATATCTCAGAGTGTGTGTTAGTGTGAAGGTGACAGAGAGCAATTAACCTTGACAAAAAGTAGAGCATTTAAATACTCATTTGTTCCAGAAATCAGTTGCTCTTACAAAGTTCATTATCGTCTATAGGATCATAGGGACTTATTACACTTAGACACCACTTTAATGCCATAATCTTTTTCCTTCTCTGCTATTGATCCTTGTGGGAGAAAAATACTATCGGATTATTATTCACAGTTATTTTCTGGAGAATTTGTGAGCTGAAGGTGCTAATGATGTAATGGAAAGTGTCACCTGAACTGCAGCAGAACTAATAAAGCCATAAGCCATGCACAAAGATCACACTAGTAGATACCAAGAGATTGTTGCTCTTATTTCCAATTTAGAAAGAGGCCATGGAGCTTAGATTGTACTGAGACATGAACCATTGAATCAAGTGTCAACAAAGAAGATTCTCCACCACAATATGCCTTCTGTGGCTACAACCTCTCCTTAATCCGACAATTATTGGAACATGAAGAATGTCCTGAGAAGATAACAGAATTTCTTTTTTGACTATAGAAAATATATTACGATCTATAATGTCTGAGTAAATATTTGCTATAGCTATTTAAAAGTTATACATTTGACCCATCCCTCGCGTTAGTTCTATAAATTCTTCACACAATGTGTCATAAATGGGCCTAACTATTTACATTGATTATGTTGACCACTTTCAGTTGTCGCAACACTCACTGAAATATATTGATGGTATCACACTATATAATAATTACACCATAGTGATACTGACGTTATGACGTTTGTTCCTCTGGCGTCAGAATGCGTCAGTCTTATCGACGCATCTTGATAGTCTATTGTTGACGCCTCAGCACACAGTGGGGCGTCTCTAAACAAATTTGGTAGTTTTAAGTCGGATAATTCCCCTACCGCAGTCAATGGTATCTGCAGATCAGCATTTGGTCTGTAGATTAGTAAGACAATGGCGAGGTGACAAATAGGCGCTATGCCCAGATTATCCCACTTCCTATGCTTTACAAACCTCCCAGTCAAAATATTATTGAGTGCTTTCATTAATATGCCCCATATAGCACGGCTCACATTGCTTCTCAATGTAGTCAATCAATATTCTCTCTCTCTCTCTCTACACAAAATATTAGATGCATTCACGTTACTTTGTGAACCATTTCATTTGCTAGATTATTCATACATGTATTATTCAATGGCTGGAGAACAATGCTACACATAATTGATCTACAGCACATTCCGTCAGAGTAATGTTTGCCTACGCAATTCCGGCCAAATTATTGAGAGTCATTTATCCTGTTTATTATTGTGCAGACTACGTCATCAACTGAATAAATGTCACATTTTGGTGATTTATTCATCATGGACTGTATACACACTGCGAAGTTTATATGTATTTAGGTAGGTACAATTATATATTATTAATAGAGTTGAAAATAACTCATTGTAATTCGGTTATACATATCAATATTCTAGCAAACATCTTCAATTCATACTAAAACTGTTCAAACTGTTTATTCTGCAATGTAAATATTTCATTTGGAAGTCATCATTCATTTAGTTTGACTGTATGGCTATAAACATGGAGTAGATTTTGACTTATACTTCCACTGAGAGTAGCTACTAAAGTTGTGCTATTTCTTCACTCTGACAAATAGAGACAAATAGTTAGTTGTTCTAGAGACAGAGTGACTGATATTTCCACAGGTAACTGGAGAACATTCAGATGTGAGAGACGAACTCATTCAAAGCTAGAGACTCCAGATGCTTGCCTATCATTTCATATCTTACAGCTTGCTTAATAGTCTAATAGTTATTACTTTACATGTGTTATTGTATATTATAATATTGATTCTTTATTATATTTATTATGGTTTATTATGTTATGGGTGTATAGAAATATTTTATTTTTCCTTGAATTTTATGAAAAGAATAGGTGAAATATTCCTTTTCCTCTTTTAGTGGATATATAAGTTTTTTCAGTAATATTACAAAGCCAGAAGCCTATCTGTGCGGCAGATCTTTAGCGCAATGTAGTCCCTGTGTCAGTACATTGACAGAAAGCTAAAGAAACCTGAAGTGTAGATCGAGAGAGTTAAGATCATATCAGAAGTGCCTCTACAAATGAAACCCTAAGAAAACACTCATCTGTCACCACATCTTAAGGACTTAATTACACCGGCTTAAGAGTCCTACCAAGTGGCCAAAACAGACTCACATTTAGAGGAAACTCTACCGTGTACCATTTTCACTAGAAATATATCCAAAATAAATTGTATTCATCAATTTATTTAAACTAGTGTTCTCTTACAATTTTCAGAAAACAATCAAGATTCTGAATGGTCATACAGGAATATTTATGTACAACAGCTTAAGTTACTTATGGAACAATAGGTCCGAAATAAGTCGGTAGCTTCTGGGGCAGTCTAAACAGGTTAAATTTAATAATTCATAATTTCAACTAATATTCAATTCATTATCTAAATATCATCTACAAACATTTGCACTTTAAGATGTTTTGACAATCATATTCATCCTGTTCTCAATCTAAGCCTCTTAGTAAAAGCGACTCTAGTTATTAGTGAAGTTAACTCCATATTTTCTCATATTGTGGCCAACTCTTTTTTCATTTTGGAAGACTAGTATCCTCTGAAGCTACAGCTACTGATATGTGAAACATGAAAGGCTTATTCAAAAGATGTTAACCACTAGTTTAGGTGTATAGTGGCGCCATCAATCGGTTAACTTATGAGTTTTGGCACTTTGTCTCCCGTTGCGGTTGACTGGCCTAATATTGAAGCTCTTAATGTACTCCATAAGCCACTGCGATTAGCCAGGGCATCACTGTCAACACTAATCCGTCTGTGAATTGACAGCCAATAGATTCAATTATTTAAAGCACTCTTTGCTATATTATTCTTAGTGTTATTGCCACTTAGATCCTTGCAGGCAGATTAAACACCTAAGTTGTCGTGCTACAGCAGCTATGCCTAACTGGGGTCGGTTTAGTACAAATACATCATCTGAATAGGCATCACGGAAACAATTTGAAGTTGCATCAGATCTATCGCTTTTACAGATAATATATTGTGAAGCAGTCATTTATTGTACTTCTTTCTAAGTTTGCTATAAAATATATGCACCAACGATGTGATCAATAATTATAATTATTCATTTTGAGAAGATATTTTGTATCAATACAATTAAAATTCATTCGATACATTTCTGTTACGGCGTTGAAAATATCATGTATCTAGTTTAGAAATGGTAGAGACTAAGCAGGAAAATATGATCAAGTTCTATTTGTTTTTATAAGTGTTTAGTGGTTATTTGTATTGTGGTAGAGTGTTTGTGTCACTTAAACTGTACAGTGCCTCCTTGCCAAAGCACCTCCTCATCATCCAGAAAATTCAAACTAGTTAATAAAAATCTGACTCTTGATTGAAGACAATTGCTGATAGTAACTAGTGATCATTAGCATAGGTAGCAGTACTTGTTAGAGGTAGAGCTCATGTCGCAGGGGGTAGCTTGCCACTCCGACACAAAGTGTATCATTAGGAGCCGCTGAGAGGTCCCTAAGAAAACAGATAAGCTGGGGTTTCAATAGGAAACTGTTCGTCCCAATGAGAATAAGTACATCTGTCTGCAGTCTATTTTGTAATTAACAGAGATACTTGTAAAATGCATGTCATTATATTGGTCAGTGACGAAATTATATTATTATTAATAGAATTACTATTAGTTATCTATTTGATATTCTATAGTTACATCAAATAATTTGATAGGTATCATTAACCTATTCTTCTTCTGCTGGCCGGCAGCAGTAAAATATTGAAATGAATACTTTTTTTAATGATATACATGCATTACAACCAAATCGTATAAAATCTGTAATAATTGCGAGGCATGTCTTGATGTTATTACAGTACATTAAATAGAAAACGGAGACATTTTTCGTGATGTTATTTCACGGTAACTACAATAAACATCAATAGTATTATTCAGATTAGGTTATTAAAAGCAATATTGGGGCACAAATAGTTTTTTATAACAGAATATTTTTAACAGTGACTATGTAAAATACATACATTATACATGTATATAATATAATACTAGATATCGCTAATTTTTATTGTTACGTTTAATTATGAAAACGTCCTTGATATTAGACTGTTACATATTTTCGGACTTATAATTAATATGCATATATAATAATTACTATGTACCTACCTCTATTGAAATTATTTCATTTCATTTCTTACGCATCCAAACAAATTTTCTTGTTATAAATATAGTAACCTGTTATTTCAGTTTTAAATTTCAGATTTGCATAACTCAATAATTAATGCAAAATAATAAACGAGGTAAATAACTTAAATATATACAGTTTCTATATAAATCTGTAATCGATGGATAAACATTTTTTATGTGCTCACATGAAATGCTCCGGCTTAAATCACTATTATGTTAGAGTGTATTTACACCTGGCTAGAAATGTAATAGTGAAAAATAATATGAGATATAACATAAAAACTTTAAAGTACGAAATAAAATAATGCGTGAACTCGATCGATCTTCTCCGGCAAATAGCATATCTACCAAGACTAGGTATCCTCTTCTCCGGCAAATAGCATATCTACCAAGACTAGGTATCCTCTTCTCCGGCAAATAGCATATCTCCAAGACTAGGTATCCTCTTCTCCGGCAAATAGCATATCTACCAATACTAGGTATCCTCTTCTCCGGCAAATAGCATATCTCCAAGACTAGGTATCCTCTTCTCCGGCAAATAGCATATCTACCAAGACTAGGTATCCTCTTCTCCGGCAAATAGCCTATCTACCAAGACTAGGTATCCTCTTCTCCGGCAAATAGCATATCTACCAAGACTAGGTATCCTCTTCTCCGGCAAATAGCATATCTCCAAGACTAGGTATCCTCTTCTCCGGCAAATAGCATATCTACCAAGACTAGGTATCCTCTTCTCCGGCAAATAGCATATCTCCAAGACTAGGTATCCTCCTCTACGGCAAATAGCATATCTACCAAGACTAGGTATCCTCTTCTCCGGCAAATAGCATATCTCCAAGACTAGGTATCCTCCTCTACGGCAAATAGCATATCTACCAAGACTAGGTATCCTCTTCTCCGGCAAATAGCATATCTACCAAGACTAGGTATCCTCTTCTCCGGCAAATAGCATATCTACCAAGACTAGGTATCCTCTTCTCCGGCAAATAGCATATCTACCAAGACTAGGTATCCTCTTCTCCGGCAAATAGCATATCTACCAAGACTAGGTATCCTCTTCTCCGGCAAATAGCATATCTACCAAGACTAGGTATCCTCTTCTCCGGCAAATAGCTACATCATTTCCCCTAAGTCGTGATCACTTATTATAAGAGCGCGTATTCAGTCGTGTTAATATTGCACTTTTTGTGCAGTTGCGCAGAGTTTTGCCAGTCATTGTCTGTTGACATTAGAGTTACTCCCCTGACATCCTTCAGCTGTTCATTTATTTTCGTATGCCATTGCTTTTTATGTATTGCTATTGCATATATCTAATGATCAAGGGCGCTCTACTATAGTATCTACATGAGAAACAGATGTAAGTGAAAGTGAGCCTTACGTGTATTTTCTGTACCCAAACTATTAATTATATTGCTCCACATTTTACAAATTTTATATTAAAACTTTGCAATCTTTTCATTGATTATGTGTGAACTGTGGATAACACTACTTTATATTGTATTACCTTACATATACACAGAAATACATAGTAGTGTTTTGGTATACATTTCAAAACATCGTTCACAGTTTCAGAACAAACAGAATAACATTGACATTAGAGAAATTGTGAACTCTTACCACACAAACTTAGGGAACTAACTTGCTAATATTATTTTTGTTGTCATAACAAGCCGTGTGTATTCAAAGTCCGCCTGTGATCCAAAAATATTCTATCATAGCACTTCATTGTCACTATACTGCTCTTGTGGACACTTTTTCTGAGACTTTATTTATAGAGAAGGCCAATGAAGCCACTTGTTAAAGATCTATTTTCCATTCAAACTGAATCGCCTTATATTGACTCAAGGCAAAGAGAATTCCACACTCCTTGTCAATGAGATTAACTAACGGCTACATTTTAGAAAATAGGTTGTTTCAAAAAGTGAACATCTGCTTATAACATTGGCTTAACACCTCAGGCAGCAACTTTTTTTCAATATGATCACTTGAGAAATATTTCTATCATCAATTTACGGTAGTGTGATTTCACGAGTTCTCTCATTGAGAGGCAGACTGGTACATCTGTAGAGAGGAGAGCGCACCTTCCAATGCTCATTTAGTGCGCTGACCGAAAGAGAAGAGTCCTCCAAAATAGTTCCTCCAACGGATTCCTATCTCCTACCACTCCTACAACTCATCATAAAAATGGTTTTCTTCGAGGAGAAAATAAAGAAAATGTGTATTGATGGGTGTGCGTCCAGTAAAAGAGAAAAGCCAAACCATTGTTGTGCACGTTCCTTTGTTCACAGTTAGTGGGAAACAATCGGTAGAAGCAATCCAGCCCCACTTCACTTTGTGGCAAAATTTGGCTGTAACCTCTTTAGTTGAGAGTGAAGTGGCATGGAGTGTCTTGTGCACGGACAGCCAAACACAGACACTATTGGTCCTCCGCCACTTCTTGCAGTCGTGCCATTCTTCGGTACGATTAGGCAACACTCGCCTGGATAGAAACACACTCGCTTTACTCAAGATATTGAAGAAGATCAAATACTCCTAAATGGAAACTTATCTGAACAGTAATAACGATGCTCTTCACTTTTTAATTGTACTTTTTCCTATTCATTATGTTAGAACTTGATCAACAGCCTCTGTATATTATAAAATCTGCGCATGACCATCAATTCTTTTTGAAATCACAAAATGTATCTAATTGTCCCAGAGGACAGTGTTTTTGATTCAATCAATTGGAATGATGATTTGAGTTGTGACAAGAGAGATCCCCTCTACGACAGTCTGAATGAACGCAAGTGTGAAATGTAGAGTGAGCCTACATTCTAAAAACTTCTATTGGTATTCATAACAGTATTTCACGCACGACTGACCCCCATCCATCATCGCTATGGAGGTCCAAACACAGATTCTATCGGATACTTAATTGAAAAAGATTGGTTCTATAGATTGGACTATTTGACTTAGTCACTAAAGGTAAAGATGATATTTGTATTTTTATATGTTTTCTCTCAATTTACTGAAGCAATAGGAAGCGCATGAGTTCTACTTCAGGGCCTGAGGGACTGGAGACTCTATTCTCTTATGTAAATTCCAGGCACCGCCAGTCTGCCCACTTTATTGAATTATTATTAAAATCTCGAAGCTGACTGAGTCCATCACACAAAATTGCTGAGAATCTCACAGAAAAACAATTGAAGATTATTCTGAAATTTTCGTTAGATGTGCAGAACAATTTGTGAAGGAAAATTTACCTTTTCGTGAGCTTAGTACAAAAATTCAATAAGAAATATTAGACTGGCATTTAAATCACTTCATTTTCACACCTACACCTCTACCTCTTACACCTCTACCTTACACATCTACCTCTTACACCTCTACCTTACACATCTACCTCTTACACCTCTACCTTACACCTCTACCTTACACATCTACCTCTTACACCTCTACCTTACACATCTACCTCTTACACCTCTACCTTACACCTCTACCTTACACCTCTACCTCTTACACCTCTACCTCTTACACTTCTACCTTACACCTCTACCTCTTACACTTTTACCTCTTACACCTCTACCTTACACCTCTACCTTACACCTCTACCTTACACCTCTACCTTACACCTCTACCTCTTACACCTCTACCTCTTACACTTCTACCTTACACCTCTACCTCTTACACTTTTACCTCTTACACCTCTACCTTACACCTCTACCTTACACCTCTACCTTACACCTCTACCTTACACCTCTACCTCTTACACCTCTACCTCTTACACTTCTACCTTACACCTCTACCTCTTACACTTTTACCTCTTACACCTCTACCTTACACCTCTACCTTACACCTCTACCTCTTACACCTCTACCTCTTACACTTCTACCTTACACCTCTACCTCTTACACTTTTACCTCTTACACCTCTACCTTACACATCTACCTCTTACACCTCTACCTTACACCTCTACCTTACACCTCTACCTCTTACACCTCTACCTCTTACACTTCTACCTTACACCTCTACCTCTTACACTTTTACCTCTTACACCTCTACCTCTTACACCTCTACCCTATACCTCTACCTTACACCTCTACCTCTTGCACCTCTACCCCTTACACCTCTATCTCTTACACCTCTACCTCTTACACCTCTACCTCTTACACCTCTACCTTACACCTCTACCTCTTACACCTCTACCTCTTACACCTCTACCTTACACCTCTACCTTACACCTCTACCTCTTACACCTCTACCTCTTACACCTCTACCTTACACCTCTACCTTACACCTCTACCTCTTACACCTCTACCTTACACCTCTACCTTACACCTCTACCTCTTACACCTCTACCTCTTACACCTCTACCTTACACCTCTACCTTACACCTCTACCTCTTACACTTCTACCTTACACCTCTACCTCTTACACTTTTACCTCTTACACCTCTACCTCTTACACCTCTACCCTACACCTCTACCTTACACCTCTACCTCTTGCACCTCTACCTCTTACACCTCTATCTCTTACACCTCTACCTCTTACACCTCTACCTCTTACACCTCTACCTTACACCTCTACCTCTTACACCTCTACCTCTTACACCTCTACCTTACACCTCTACCTCTTACACCTCTACCTCTTACACCTCTACCTTACACCTCTACCTTACACCTCTACCTCTTACACTTCTACTTTACACCTCTACCTCTTACACTTTTACCTCTTACACCTCTACCTCTTACACCTCTACCTTACACCTCTACCTTACACCTCTACCTCTTGCACCTCTACCTCTTACACCTCTATCTCTTACACCTCTACCTCTTACACCTCTACCTCTTAGACCACTACCTTACACCTCTACCTCTTACACCTCTACCTCTTACACCTCTACCTCTTACACCTCTACCTCTTACACCTCTACCTCTTACACCTCTACCTTACACCTCTACCTCTTACACCTCTACCTCTTACACCTCTACCTCTCACACATCTACACCTCCCCTCACACCTCCTTCACACCTCCCCCACACCCCCTAGCTCTCTGTTCCGTGTTTCCATTTGGCGGGTGCAATTGTTTACAGATTCAGGCGCTGGTGGTCGCTGTCCACCCGTCACCCAAATTGATTGAGTCGCACCGCATGCAAATACAATTTCCATTTTTCGCTAACATCTTTTCAGGCATCTGAAGAGAGCAAAAGTATTAAGTCGCAGTGAACGCCTGCACTGCTGGCGAATGAAAAGGCGACAGCAGAGTTACCGCTAGAGCATGAAACATCATGTCTTCTGACCTGTACCCGCTAATAACTACCAAAGAGTATCAAACTAATATCGGGAAATGATAAAGACTAATTCGCTTTTAATGATTAAAAATCGCGCAATTAATAAGGACTTCTTGAGATAATTCGTAATCAATATAATTTGCTAATAAATTATTACTAATCAATACTATACAGATAAAGTACTCTCAACAAACAGGTTAGACGGGATGGGTTAGTACACCTTTGGAGTAAAAGAGTTGAATGAAATAATCTATATTTGCATCGTGATAACATATAATAATTGTGCACTTTCTCATGTTTTGTAATCTTAGGTAATTTTTTATGTTAAAGTTATAGGTAAATTCGTAGTTCAAGTCCCTATTTCAGTTAGGGACGTGAATTAGGAAGGGGATATTTTTAAATTAGCTTTTCTTAATTTAAATTAGCTTTTATCTAATTGAAATGTGTTGTACTAAAGAATATTAATAGACAGAAGTTCTAGTATCTTGACAACATATACGTAAACAATACTAAAGGATTATTTGAAATTGATTACTACCGATTTAGAAAATTACTTCAGATTTTGTATCTATTAATATATAAATCAAATAAAAAAATACCATTAAAACAGGGCATATATCCCCTTCCTAGTTCACGCCCCTAAAGTCAATCAGGGACGTGAACTAGAAAGGGGATATTAATAAGAACGGTTCCAAGTTCACTTCCTTAAATGAAATAGTGACGTGAACTAGAAATTTGCCGAATTGTAATTCAGAACTCTATATATAGGAAAATATGTCAAATAGATATTGATGTATTTTTTTATGAATAACACTATAACAATTATACTGTAACTACTATAACAGTTATACTGTAACTACTATAACAATTATACTGTAACTACTATAACAGTTATACTGTAACTACTATAACAATTATACTGTAACTACTATAACAGTTATACTGTAACTACTATAACAGTTATACTGTAACTACTATAACAATTATACTGTAACTACTATAACAGTTATACTGTAACTACTATAACAGTTATACTGTAACTACTATAACAGTTATACTGTAACTACTATAACAGTTATACTGTAACTACTATAACAGTTATACTGTAACTACTATAACAATTATACTGTAACTACTATAACAGTTATACTGTAACTACTATAACAGTTATACTGTAACTACTATAACAGTTATACTGTAACTACTATAACAGTTATACTGTAACTACTATAACACTGTAAGTCACAGTCACTGTAATATTGCCTAATCGTTGTGAGAAATAGTAACAACTGTCAAGAGAGTTGAATAGCTTTGATTTGTTTAGATACACTCTAAATAGCACTACACTCTAAATAGCGCTACACTCTAAATAGCGCTATTTAACGTCACACTCTTTGTTGGTATTGAGTCCCTTAATAAGTTATTAATAACAATAACCACCATAGAATGTCTCTCTTGGCTATAACTAATACCAGTGGTTACTTTTATAGCTCCATGCGCTAATCCTTCATTCCAAGTCAGACCTACTTTGTAACTCTGACTCTGGGGCACAGCCTGCGAAAGATGCTGAATGATGCTACTCTTCACCATCTCTGAATGATGCTACTTTTAGAGTATTCAAATCTTCTACTTTTAGAGTATTCAAATCTTCTACTTTTAGAGTATTCAAATCTTCTACTTTTAGAGTATTCAAATCTTCTACTTTTAGAGTATTCAAATCTCTACTTTTAGAGTATTCAAATCTTCTACTTTTAGAGTATTCAAATCTCTACTTTTAGAGTATTCAAATCTTCTACTTTTAGAGTATTCAAATCTTCTACTTTTAAGTATTCAAAATCTTCTACTTCTAAGTATTCGAATCTTCTACTTTTAAGTATTCGAATCTTCTACTCTTAGAGTATTCAAATTTTCTACTTTTAAGTATTTAAATCTTCTACTTCTAAGTATTCAAATCTTCTACTTTTAAGTATTCAAATCTTCTACTTTTTTAGTATTCAAAATCTTCTACTTTCAAGTATTCAAATCTTCTACTTTTAGAGTATTCAATATCTTCTACTTCTAAGTATTCAAATCTTCTACTTTTAAGTATTCGAATCTTCTACTCTTAGAGTATTCAAATCTTCTACTTTTAAGTATTTAAATCTTCTACTTTCAAGTATTCGAATCTTCTACTTTTATAGTATTCAAAATCGTCTACTTTTAAGTATTCGAATCTTCTACTTTTAGAGTATTCAAATCTTCTACTTTTTTAGTATTCAAAATCTTCTACTTTCAAGTATTCAAATCTTCTACTTTTATAATATTCAAAATCTTCTACTTTTATAGTATTCAAAATCTTCTACTTTTAAGTATTCGAATCTTCTACTTTTAGAGTATTCAAAATCTTCTACTTTTATAGTATTCAAAATCTTCTACTTTTAGGGTATTCAAAATCTTCTAATTTTAGCGTATTCAAAATCTTCTAAGGATGAATTTGGTTCTCTTCCCCAACTGGTATTCATCACAGTGAATCGTGTGACCAAGTATTTCTCTGATAACAAATGTAATTACACAATTGATAAAGAAAGTAGAATTAATAAGATTAGATTTAATTATGATAATTACTTCATCATCGCTATTAACTATTTCATGGGCGTCATTTCAGATTCAATTAAAAAATGTAGACAGAAAAATTGAACATATAATTGTTTTGAGATTTATTTGTGGTTAGTTAGTTTAAGACTTTCCTTAGCATTCCTATTTGACCGTACAATGTACATACTGGTAGAGATTCTTTGGTGACTCATTGAAATAGGTTTGTTATTGTCAAATTTTTCATTTCTAATTAATTCATTCTGAAAATGTTTCACTTATAGACGATAAATTTATCCAACTAAATATAAACAACTTATTTTCGATAATTCATTATTTTATATTCCATTTATTCACATTGCACCAAATAAAATAGTTACAAAATGTATTAATATAGTCATCAACGAATGCATTGCTTTGGCTAGGCTCGTTGAAAAGATATTGCTTCCTATTCCCATTACAAATCATTTATGAAATGCTCACTCATTATTTTATCTTTTAATTCAAACACTGAGAGAAAATCGCAATTACATTCATTCATTCATCAAATTCTAGAATTCATTGCACTTTCAAAGTAACATCACTTTTACTACTAGTTCACTTATCTTATCACTCCCAATAGCTTCCTCATAATAGTTATTCAATGTCAATATTTCACTCTTCTAATCACCCTCCCTCCGCATTCACTCACTTGTTGGTAACTCGATAACCAATTCCCTGATTCATGCCCTGATGATCACATTAATGGTTTTTGCTACGCCATGCGTCACTGTAATTGTTTAGACAGCGTGAGCATTGAACAGAAATAGTACTACATAATACCAGTAAACCAACACCGACTCCTTTCAATTCTATCATAGTATATCCCAGGATAGAAATAGTGCCTCATAATACTAGTAAACCAACACCGACTCCTTTCAATTCTATCATAGTATATCCCAGGATAGAAATAGTGCCTCATAATACCAGTAAACCAACACCGACTCCTGTCAATTCTCTCATAGTATATCCCAGGATAGAAATAGTGCCTCATAATACCAGTAAACCAACACCGACTCCTTTCAATTCTCTCATAGTATATCCCAGGATAGAAATAGTGCCTCATAATACCAGTAAACCAACACCGACTCCTGTCAATTCTATCTTAGTATATCCCAGGATAGAAATAGTGCCTCATAATACCAGTAAACCAACACCACCCCCTTTCAATTCTATCATAGTATATCCCAGGATAGAAATAGTGCCTCATAATACCAGTAAACCAACACCGACTCCTTTCAATTCTATCATAGTATATCCCAGGATAGAAATAGTGCCTCATAATACCAGTAAACCAACACCGACTCCTGTCAATTCTATCTTAGTATATCCCAGGATAGAAATAGTACTACATAATACCAGTAAACCAACACCGACTCCTTTCAATTCTATCATAGTATATCTCAGGATAGAAATAGTGCCTCATAATACCAGTAAACCAACACCGACTCCTTTCAATTCTATCATAGTATATCCCAGGATAGAAATAGTGCCTCATAATACCAGTAAACCAACACCGACTCCTGTCAATTCTATCTTAGTATATCCCAGGATAGAAATAGTACTACATAATACCAGTAAACCAACACCGACTCCTTTCAATTCTATCATAGTATATCTCAGGATAGAAATAGTGCCTCATAATACCAGTAAACCAACACCGACTCCTTTCAATTCTATCATAGTATATCCCAGGATAGAAATAGTGCCTCATAATACCAGTAAACCAACACCGACTCCTGTCAATTCTATCTTAGTATATCCCAGGATAGAAATAGTACTACATAATACCAGTAAACCAACACCGACTCCTTTCAATTCTATCATAGTATATCTCAGGATAGAAATAGTGCCTCATAATACCAGAAAACCAACACCGACTCCTTTCAATTCTATCTTAGTATATCCCAGGATAGAAATAGTGCCTCATAATACCAGTAAACCAACACCGACTCCTTTCAATTCTATCATAGTATATCTCAGGATAGAAATAGTGCCTCATAATACCAGTAAACCAACACCGACTCCTTTCATTTCTCTCATAGTATATCCCAGGATAGAAATAGTGCCTCATAATGCAGGTAAATAAACCAACACTGCCTCCTGTCAATTCTCTCATAGTATATCTCAGGATAGAAATAGTGCCTCATAATACCAGTAAATATCACAGACTCCTCTCAATTCCATCATAGCATATCTCAGGATGCCTCATAAAAACATCTATGAACACTTCAAAAAGGTTTTCAGCAAATATCCAACTGGATTATGGAAAATGACATGGTATATATTTCAATTGAGCCATCAGGACATAAATATATATTCACTATACAGTGTGTCCACAAAAAATGTATCCACTGCCATGAAAATAAGTTCTATGCAACGTATAAGTCTAATTGTTACTTATAGTAGCTATTACGTATCTATGGTATCAATATTATGCATATCATTGTAATAGAATGATGAACATTTTTAGTGGACACAATAGAGTTATGATAAACTACTCTAGAGAGAGGAAGTGTTGCAGCGATTGCAGGACGCTAAGGAAGACGGTGTAAAACCTTATTTTGCTTCAGTTATATCATTTCTCCATTAAATTTTGTTTCAGTTTTATCATTTCTCCATTAAACTGACGCTATATTACCAGTCTCGTGACCCAAAAATAAGGATTTTAGCGTCCCGCAAGATGCGATATTATTTTGACCACTGACTCACCACTTGGTGGACACACTGTACAATAATTACAGGTGAAGCTTGTACAGAGGACGAGATTTAAAAGGATTGTTTAGACAGCTTTGTTCTCTATAAAGGACAAAAAATATCAGTTCTACGCGCCATACAAAGCCTTCAACGACCACATTAAATTATATTGTAGTTTAATAAATGTTTTATTTGTCTACCAAGTATCTAGTGACACTTTAATTACATTCAGTGGTAATACAGTTTACAATCAACACTTAATGGTTTTTTTTTCAGATTTTCAGTCATTTCATCTTGTTCCCTTTTCTGCCCCATTCCCTATGATTTGAAAAGTTCTATAGAAATTTAAAAGAAGTGTAACAATTCTATTTAATATGGTAATATGTATATACTTTATTTATTTATAACAAAAAAAATAAGAATCAGGAAATAAAATAAAATAATTGGTTCAGTTTAATTAACGATTAATAATTATGCTATGTATTTTAGTTTGCATGCATGCAGGTAAATAGATATCTAAGTAAGTGAAGTTAAAGATATAATCTTTTTTATCATATTCTATAGTATTTTAATCGACAGTTATACCTACTTTATTATTTCGTTCATTCATATAAGAGGGTTTTATAAATATTATAAAATTTTCATTAAAATTTTTATTTAATATTAATCTGAGATTGTTTCCCTTCATTAGCGTTTCTTAAAAATGCTGTTACAGAAAATTAACAAAATTTAAATCCCCCACTGAACTAATGATATGCTCTATTTATAGCGCTCACGATATCCGTATAGCGACCTTTTTTCAGGTTCATAAACTGTCCGTTGTACGAGCTTTACCTGTATAGAGTTAAGTACCTGAGTATATGATAATATATAATATTCTGATATTTTATTAGTTCGTACTTTTCAAGACAGATGTTAGTTCTTACTACAAATAGCAATGATAAGTAAGTCTGTGTTCATTGGGGTCTATTCCATGGTAGGTAGAAATTAGAGATTGTATAGTTAAGGATATTTTGGTAAATGGGTGACTAACTATGGTGCCACAGACACAAGTGATCTGACAGTAAGCAGGTGATACCTTCTTCAGCATATCGATCTGAGAGCAGAGACAGGGCACTGAAGTGCAACTAATAACTCTGATTACTGTGAGCTTCGTAGCACGAGTGAGCCGTAACACCCAAATAACATAGCAAAATAGCAAAACTAAATATAAGTCAAATGAGTTATCTATTGGATAGGATGCAACATTTGATATTTAATTGCAGTGACATTACCTCTGAAGGTGATAGTACACAGCAGATAGCAAGTGTTTGTGTAGATGATAGTACACAGCAGATAGCAAGTGTTTGTGTAGCTGATAGTACACAGCAGATAGCAAGTGTTTGTGTAGCTGATAGTACACAGCATATAGCAAGTGTTTGTGTAGCTGATAGTACACAGCAGATAGCAAGTGTTTGTGTAGCTGATAGTACACAGCAGATAGCAAGTGTTTGTGTAGCTGATAGTACACAGCAGATAGCAAGTGTTTGTGTAGATGATAGTACACAGCAGATAGCAAGTGTTTGTGTAGCTGATAGTACACAGCAGATAGCAAGTGTTTGTGTAGCTGATAGTACACAGCAGATAGCAAGTGTTTGTGTAGCTGATAGTACACAGCAGATAGCAAGTGTTTGTGTAGCTGATAGTACACAGCAGATAGCAAGTGTTTGTGTAGCTGATAGTACACAGCAGATAGCAAGTGTTTGTGTAGCTGATAGTACACAGCAGATAGCAAGTGTTTGTGTAGCTGATAGTACACAGCAGATAGCAAGTGTTTGTGTAGCTGATAGTACACAGCAGATAGCAAGTGTTTGTGTAGCTGATAGTACACAGCAGATAGCAAGTGTTTGTGTAGCTGATAGTACACAGCATATAGCAAGTGTTTGTGTAGCTGATAGTACACAGCAGATAGCAAGTGTTTGTGTAGCTGATAGTACACAGCAGATAGCAAGTGTTTGTGTAGCTGATAGTACACAGCAGATAGCAAGTGTTTGTGTAGCTGATAGTACACAGCAGATAAACAAAATGTTAGCGTTTTTGCAAGCCGTAAAGAAATATTGTAGCGGCGGAGTAATAAGAAGAGGTTGTTTTTATCTGCGTTAAGAGGATGGCTCAAAGTCCCTCTCTTGTAGCTTCTAAGCCTAATGGATAGCTATATAATATTCTGAGGCTCTAGGAACATACCTACTAAATATCTCAACGTTCTAACAGTCTTTGTAATACAAAATGAATTGCGCTTGTCTTATGCTCTCGGGGGAATGAGAAAAACTTTCAAAGAAAATATATTAAAAGTTGTGATGAGAGTCCATGGCGCCATCTATTGGCAACGAGAAGCTTCATTCCACCAGCTGTATCTGAACTTTGAAAAATAAACACTTTCCCTTCACTCACCTATTTTAGCTTGCAAAAATCTTGCATAATATACACTTTTTCAAGTTACTCACATTCTCTGATCATAATAATTAGCGCAGTGCTCGCATACTTTTATACAAAGGCCCAAAAGTTCCTTATTTTATATTTGATCGCCTATAATAATGGTGACACTGATCACAATAGCGGGCGTCGTGAGGGAGGAGCTTATAACAGGTAGGCGTGGCTTGGTTACTGGACTCCGCCCAGCTCTCAGTGACCGAAGCATCGTATCGAAATGCCTCTGTGTAAACTGAAGCCCATAATATGGTAAGGGGAGAGCATTGAAAGGCCAATCTACAGCCCCCAGCAATAGCACCAATTCAAGTGGTAGATGTTTCATAAACAGACTTTCATAGAAGATTTAAAAGGTTTTTAAGATCATTTTTTAATGTTCAATTGTGTTGTTTAATTAGCACATCACTAAGATCTATCGATGGCGTGTTGGAGTGTCCCCAACACTCACAGCACATTGGAGTGTGTAACTAGATACACATCTACGCTAACAAACTCACTTACAATTTTGACTGCAGCGCGCAAATTTGATAATGTAAATAGCAAGCTGCTGTCCACGCAGAATGACACTTCTAATGAATTGTCCTCTGGAGTTTTAAATAATTTGATCTCGCAATCTTATTAAGTCTGTGGTAACTGTAGTGCTTACATGGAATATATTATTGCACCTAAATGGCTTAGCCTCTCAACGAGTGCATTTTATCACAACTCTGTAGCAAAGGTTTGACAGTTGGTGTGCCTCTGTCATGTCACTGTAGTACAAAAATAAAAATAATAGAATATCCTCATAATCCTTGTAATTTTGCTCTAATTATTATTAGGGAAAATATTTTGAAAATGAATAGACTGCACTAATTTTCATATTAAATCCAAGGAAATTGCTACTAATATTTCAGTTACTTATTTCAAATGCAATTCCTTACATAATTCAATATTTATTTATAACGAAAATAATTGATTTATTGACTATCATAATAAAAACCCTTTTGAAAAAAGTTTAAAGAAGAACAAGGAATTATTTAAATAAATACACGAAATTTGAATAATTGGTAACAATTTATTGAAAATATTCTTTAAATTTATTTAAAAAAGAGAATTACAATCATAGGGAAAAAATACTATATAAAATCAATGCATATAGTCACTGTATATAGTCACTGTAGAAGTGACTGAGACTTATTAACAGTGACTGATACTTATCAGAGGTGACTGAGACTTACTAGAAGTGACTGAGACTTACTAGAGGTGACAGAGACTTATCAGAGGTGCCTGAGACTTACTAGAAGTGACTGAGACTTACTAGAGGTGACTGAGACTTACTAGAGGTGACTGAGACTTACTAAAGGTGACTGAGACTTACTAGAGGTGACAGAGACTTACTAGAGGTGACTGACACTTACTAGAGGTGACAAAGACTTACTAGAGGTGACTGAGACTTACTAGAGGTGACTGACACTTACTAGAGGTGACAGAGACTTACTAGAGGTGACTGAGACTTACTAGAGGTGACTGTGACTTATCAGAGGTGACTGAGACTTACTAGAAGTGACTGAGACTTACTAGAGGTGACTGAGACTTACTAGAGGTGACTGAGACTTACTAAAGGTGACTGATACTTATCAGAGGTGACTGAGACTTACTAGAAGTGACTGAGACTTACTAGAGGTGACTGAGACTTACTAGAGGTGACTGAGACTTACTAGAGGTGACAGAGACTTACTAGAGGTGACAGAGACTTACTAGAGGTGACTGAGACTTACTAAAGGTGACTGAGACTTACTAGAGGTGACAGAGACTTACTAGAGGTGACTGACACTTACTAGAGGTGACAAAGACTTACTAGAGGTGACTGAGACTTACTAGAGGTGACTGAGACTTACTAGAGGTGACTGAGACTTACTAGAGGTGACTGAGACTTACTAGAGGTGACTGAGACTTACTAGAGGTGACTGAGACTTACTAGAGGTGACTGAGACTTACTAGAGGTGACAAAGACTTACTAGAGGTGACTGAGACTTACTAGAGGTGACTGAGACTTACTAAAGGTGACTGAGACTTACTAGAGGTGACAGAGACTTACTAGAGGTGACTGAGACTTACTAGAGGTGACAAAGACTTACTAGAGGTGACAGAGACTTACTAGAGGTGACTGACACTTACTAGAGGTGACAAAGACTTACTAGAGGTGACTGAGACTTACTAGAGGTGACAAAGACTTACTAGAGGTGACAGAGACTTACTAGAGGTGACTGACACTTACTAGAGGTGACAAAGACTTACTAGAGGTGACTGAGACTTACTAGAGGTGACTGAGACTTACTAGAGGTGACTGAGACTTACTAGAGGTGACAAAGACTTACTAGAGGTGACTGAGACTTACTAGAGGTGACTGACACTTAATAATATGTGTGTTAAAGTATTTCACTTTTTTCTTGTTTTTATATATTTCTCCGTTTCATTCAATCAGATTTATTTTCTAACTTACTTGAGAAGAAGAAACACATTAATTACTTATTATAGGAGACAGAGCGTACAGCCACTCCCCCCCCCCCCCTCCCTCCCCTTTACAATCAATAGAGTGCAGTGAATTTAATGGCAAAAATTGGGCAGAGAAGGGGGGGTTATTGGTCCCAAAGGAGGGGAGTATCACTTCTACCGGTAGAAGGGGGAGTCTCACTTCTACCGGTGGAAGAGGAATCTTACTTCTACCGGTAGAAGGGGGAGCCTCACTTCTAGCGGTAGAAGGGGGAGCCTCACTTCTAGCGGTAGAAGGGGGAGTCTCACTTCTAAACTTCTACCGGTGGAAGGGGGAGTCTTACTTCTACCGGTGGAAGAGGAATCTTACTTCTACCGGTAGAAGGGGGAGCCTCACTTCTAGCGGTAGAAGGGGGAGTCTCACTTCTAAACTTCTACCGGTGGAAGGGGGAGTCTTACTTCTACCGGTGGAAGAGGAATCTTACTTCTACCGGTAGAAGGGGGAGCCTCACTTCTAGCGGTAGAAGGGGGAGTCTCACTTCTAAACTTCTACCGGTGGAAGGGGGTGTCTTACTTCTACCGGTGGAAGAGGAATCTTACTTCTACCGGTAGAAGGGGGAGCCTCACTTCTAGCGGTAGAAGGGGGAGTCTCACTTCTAAACTTCTACCGGTGGAAGGGGAAGTCTCACTTCTAGCGGTAGAAGGGGAAGTCTCACTTCTAAACTTCTACCGGTGGAAGGGGGAGTCTCACTTCTACCGGTGGAAGAGGAATCTTACTTCTACCGGTAGAAGGGGGTGTCTCACTTCTACCGGTGGAAGGGGGAGTCTCACTTCTAAACTTCTACCGGTGGAAGGGGGAGTCTTACTTCTACCGGTGGAAGAGGAATCTTACTTCTACCGGTAGAAGGGGGAGCCTCACTTCTAGCGGTAGAAGGGGGAGTCTCACTTCTAAACTTCTACCGGTGGAAGGGGAAGTCTCACTTCTAGCGGTAGAAGGGGAAGTCTCACTTCTAAACTTCTACCGGTGGAAGGGGGAGTCTCACTTCTACCGGTGGAAGAGGAATCTTACTTCTACCGGTAGAAGGGGGTGTCTCACTTCTACCGGTGGAAGGGGGAGTCTCACTTCTACCGGTAGAAGGGGGTGTCTCACTTCTACCGGTGGAAGGGGGAGTCTCACTTCTACCGGTGGAAGGGGGAGTCTCACTTCTAAACTTCTACCGGTGGAAGGGGGAGTCTTACTTCTACCGGTGGAAGAGGAATCTTACTTCTACCGGTAGAAGGGGGAGCCTCACTTCTAGCGGTAGAAGGGGGAGTCTCACTTCTAAACTTCTACCGGTGGAAGGGGAAGTCTCACTTCTAGCGGTAGAAGGGGAAGTCTCACTTCTAAACTTCTACCGGTGGAAGGGGGAGTCTCACTTCTAGCAGTAGGTACCTAGTAATTCCATTGCTCCTCACCAGCCAATCTACTAACAGTAAAGTCCTATCCAGGGTCCGGGCAAACCTCAGTTATTACCTTCGCAGAATGCGGAAAGGTTATATTTTTGATGGCATTTATTTATTTATTTATCATCTTGTTATTTTTTAACTGAAAAAGTATTCAATCAAATTGCCTGAAATTTAGTGAAAAGATTGGTCCATGCCCAGTGACCTGCTGGTAGAATTTTGGGAGCAACCCGGTCAAAGGTCAAGGTCATGGTCATTTACAACTCAAAAACTATTGGCCCAAATTGCATGAAACTTGATGGGACAATTGGTCATTATCCAGGAACCATATTTTAGAATTTTGAATGTAATCCGGTCAAAGATCAAGATCAAGGTCAACTCTATAACTCAAAAAGTATAGAGCCATATTGCATGAAACTTGATGGGACGATTATTCATTATCCAGTCACCAGTTTATTAGATTTTAGGAGAGAACGGGTCAAAGCGGAAGCGAAGGTATGCGCTCTACCGAGTGCACGTAATCTAGTTACCTAATATTCTGAAGCTAAAGGCTTGGATCATTAATATTTAAAAAAATAACATAAAATTAGGTTCGGTGTCCATTTTTCATAAGCTTCTATAGTTTTTATACTCGGTGTGCTAAATTAGTACGAAACATGACACTGACTCTGTAGAAACAGATTGTACGTTTAGTTTTCTGTTAGACATTTATAAATATTCACTGCGTGTCTTGCCTTCGTTTAATCTGTAAATGAATACCTGAAATGAATAAAAGTTTATATAATTAGACTCTCCTATTTTCTACCTGTTTTCTTCATTCCTTTTCTTTAGACTTATAATTATCTACTCAGAAGTAAAATGGGAATTGCAATCTGATTATAGAAAATATTTTAAAACAATTATAAATCAATAAAGGATTTCTAATTTCATGGGGTCCCCATGCAGCAAATGGTGATAATCATTTGTAGCATTGGTTAAAACAGTACAAAAAAAGCTTTGAGGGGACACTTAACTAAGGAATTGTCTCATTGGGGTATAAGCTCTAGGATAAGTAGTTCCATGAAATTCTAATTACTGCAAAAATTATTGGATTGACTGCTTTGGAGTCATCCTCTGCGATTACAAACTATAAAAACTCTGGACTGTAGAGTGATCTGCATAATGCAATCAGTCAATAATTGACAGCGAAAGTATATAATAACTCCATGGACACAATGAAATGAAGACTCGAGAGTCAGAGACTCGCGTTAACCATTCACGCCCATACCTAATGAACCATTCAAAGCACCTTTACAATTGGCACTCAATTAACATTGTTCAACAACATATCTGTCAGTGCGACTGGAGAACAGATAATCCGAGTGGGTGTCATTGCTCTGCCACCTTCACCCGACTAACACTTTCTGAAGAAATTATAATCTTGTCTGAACTAACACTACACCGAAATGATAATTAGAGTCTTATCATTTTAAACATCCTTCCAAACACCAATATGTTCTTAATAATGGATAGTATTCCTAATAACATGGCCACCGTGTTAATAACTATTTCACCCCCAATACAAAGATCTATATTATAATTGAGTGATATGTTATTGGAGTCGTTACCCTGGATGTGATGTGTGAACTTGTGAAGTCATGGTCCTTTGTTGGGAGTATCTCCTAGCCATTCAAAGCATCATCACTAGCGCTCATTAATGTGTTTCTGCCGTTAATTGAGACGTTAATCAAGGCATCCTTAATGCTAAATCCAGGCAGTTAAAATCATTTAATCTAGAAACATTTCTAAACCGAATAAATCATTGATGTCAATGGCAATATCCACTAGTCTATTTTTCTCAATGATAAGGCCATGGTACATCGGTGCGTCTATTTAAACAATACAATGATAATACAACCCGCCACTGCCTGGTGAGTAAAGCTCCTCAAGCTATTACTACTCCATCACAAGTGAGTGTGTGGCCACTCTGCCTGCCATTGTATCGCATTCCATTTATCTTCCTCTTATCTCCATAGATATGATTTTAATACAACCTCACTGCTCAATTAATCAACATGATTAATGCCTGTAGTCCGATAATCAATTTGTGCGGCTGTTCGCGTCTCCATTAGTGCCCGGAAAGAGGGAAAACTGTGCAGTTTGTGGTGGTGGATCACTGTGAAAAAAAACTGCTTCAACCTCAAACAGAAAAGGAAGGAGAGAAATAACGCAGAGGTGAGTAGTAATATTTAGTGTGAAAATGAAACATCAAATTAACCATTGGAAGACATAAATTAGAGAAAAGAGTCACTGTGATGATGTACTATCTGAGAAAAGAGTCACTGTGATGATGTACTATCAGAGAAAAGAGTCACTGTGATGATGTACTATCAGAGAAAAGAGTCACTGTGATGATGTACTATCTGAAAAAAGTCACTGTGATGATGTACTATCTGAGAAAAGAGTCACTGTGATGATGTACTATCAGAGAAAAGAGTCACCGTGATGATGTACTATCAGAGAAAAGAGTCAACGTGATGATGTACTATCAGAGAAAAGAGTCACTGTGATGATGTACTATCAGAGAAAAGAGTCACTGTGATGATGTACTATCTGAGAAAGGAGTCACTGTGATGATGTACTATCTGAGAAAAGAGTCACTGTGATGATGTACTATCAGAGAAAAGAGTCACTGTGATGATGTACTATCTGAGAAAAGAGTCACTGTGATGATGTACTATCAGAGAAAAGAGTCACCGTGATGATGTACTATCAGAGAAAAGAGTCACTGTGATGATGTACTATCAGAGAAAAGAGTCAACGTGATGATGTACTATCAGAGAAAAGAGTCACTGTGATGATGTACTATCAGAGAAAAGAGTCACTGTGATGATGTACTATCAGAGAAAAGAGTCACTGTGATGATGTACTATCAGAGAAAAGAGTCACTGTGATGATGTACTATCTGAGAAAAGAGTCACTGTGATGATGTACTATCTGAGAAAAGAGTCACTGTGATGATGTACTATCAGAGAAAAGAGTCACTGTGATGATGTACTATCAGAGAAAAGAGTCACTGTGATGATGTACTATCAGAGAAAAGAGTCACTGTGATGATGTACTATCAGAGAAAAGAGTCACTGTGATGATGTACTATCAGAGAAAAGAGTCACTGTGATGATGTACTATCAGAGAAAAGAGTCACTGTGATGGTGTACTATCTGAGAAAAGAATCACTGTGATGATGTACTATACGAGAAAAGAGTCACTGTGATGATGTACTATCAGAGAAAAGAGTCACTGTAATCAAGTACTATCACAGAGTATAGAAAAGAATTATCTATTCATATATATTGGAATAAAAAGATGTACATGTTTATCAAATTGGGGTACCAACAAATACAAAAAGTACATCATTGCAGCTGTGAGAATTACAATAGCGTGAAAAGAAATAACCTACATGAATTGTGATAGTAGTGAGTGATAGTAGTGAGTGATAGTAGTGAGTGATAGTAGTGAGTGATAGCAGTGAGTGATAGTAGTGAGTGATAGCAGTGAGTGATAGTAGTGAGTGATAGTAGTGAGTGATAGTAGTGAGTGATAGTAGTGAGTGATAGTAGTGAGTGATAGTAGTGAGTGATAGTAGTGAGTGATAGTAGTGAGTGATAGTAGTGAGTGATAGCAGTGAGTGATAGTAGTGAGTGATAGTAGTGAGTGATAGTAGTGAGTGATAGTAGTGAGTGATAGTAGTGAGTGATAGTAGTGAGTGATAGTAGTGAGTGATAGTAGTGAGTGATAGCAGTGAGTGATAGCAGTGAGTGATAGCAGTGAGTGATAGTAGTGAGTGATAGTAGTGAGTGATAGTAGTGAGTGATAGTAGTGAGTTATAGTAGTGAGTGACAGTAGTGAGTGATAGTAGTGAGTGATAGCAGTGAGTGATAGTAGTGAGTGATAGTAGTGAGTGATAGTAGTGAGTGATAGTAGTGAGTGATAGAAGTGAGTTATAGTAGTGAGTGACAGTAGTGAGTGATAGTAGTGAGTGATAGTAGTGAGTGATAGTAGTGAGTTATAGTAGTGAGTGATAGTAGTGAGTGATAGTAGTGAGTGATAGTAGTGAGTGATAGTAGTGAGTGACAGTAGTGAGTGATAGTAGTGAGTGATAGTAGTGAGTGATAGTAGTGAGTTTAGTAGTGAGTGATAGTAGTGAGTGATAGTAGTGAGTGACAGTAGTGAGTGATAGTAGTGAGTGATAGTAGTGAGTGATAGTAGTGAGTGACAGTAGTGAGAGATAGTTGTGAGTGATAGCAGTGCGTGATAGTAGTGAGTGATAGCAGTGAGTGATAGCAGTGAGTGATAGTAGTGAGTGATAGTAGTGAGTTATAGAAGTGAGTGAGAGCAGTGAGTTATAGTAGTGAGTGACAGTAGTGAGTGATAGTAGTGAGTGATAGTAGTGAGTGATAGTAGTGAGTGATAGTAGTGAGTGATAGTAGTGAGTGATAGTAGTGAGTTATAGTAGTGACAGTAGTGATGTAGTAGTGATGAGTAGTGAGTGATATAGTAGTGAGTGATAGTATGAGTGTAGTAGTGAGTGCAGTAGTGAGTGATAGTAGGTGAGTGATAGTAGTGAGTGATAGTAGTGAGTGATAGTAGTGAGTGTTAGTAGTGAGTGATAGTAGTGAGTGATAGTAGTGGAGTGATAGTAGTGAGTGATAGTAGTGAGTGATAGTAGTGAGTGATAGTAGTGAGTTAATATTACG
>CANNZV010003551.1:0-49887 GCA_947561585.1 Caprella mutica
TAGATATGAATAACACATGGTATAGATATGAATAACACACGGTATAGATATAAATAACACATGGTATAGATATGAATAACACATGGTATAGATATGAATAACACATGGTATAGATATGGATATCACATGGTATAGATATGAATAACACATGATATAGATATGAATAACACATGGTATAGATATGAATAACACATGGTATAGATATGAATAACACATGATATAGATATGGATAACACATGGTATAGATATGAATAACACATGGTATAGATATGGATAACACATGGTATAGATATGAATAACACATGGTATAGATATGGATAACACATGGTATAGATATGAATAACACATGGTATAGATATGAATAACACATGGTATAGATATGAATAACACATGGTATAGATATGGATATCACATGGTATAGATATGAATAACACATGGTATAGATATGAATAACACATGGTATAGATATGAATAACACATGGTATAGATATGAATAACACATGGTATAGATATGAATAACACATGGTATAGATAGGAATAACACATGGTATAGATAGGAATAACACATGGTATAGATATGAATAACACATGGTATAGATATGAATAACACATGGTATAGATATGAAATGATGAAGCTAATCCACTTACCTTGTTACTTTTAGCCATTGTAATGTTTTGCTCTCAATTCAGTCGAACTATAAAACACTTGGTTCTAGATTGTTGAGTAGTTTCAGGTCGGAGAGAAACGTGTTACCGCTACAAACGATGGAGAAAAATGAATGGAAGAAGGTACGAGAACCGGCCAAATATTTCGAACACAAAAGGTACTTTTAGGCCTAATTTTTAGGCCTAGTTTTAGGGTAGCTGTATAGAAATAGCGTGTGATTTAATATGCAGTACAAATGCATAATATTTTATATTCAAAGATGATTTTCAAACATTCAAGTTGTATTCTATTATTAGAAAAATTTGAAAAAACGTGGATATTAAAATTATTTTATTTGAGAAGTTTAATTTTTTATTAATAATTTATTTGCAAATATCTTGTAGATTCCATTGACACATTCGCTATAATTTCTATATCAACATGTCACTGACATATCTGTTGATTTTATACAGGGTGTCCCACAATAGTGCCTCCGACTTTTTAATTTATAATATCTCCGCTTTAAGTTAACATATTTTAATTTCTTTTTTCTTCACAGTATGTATAGTAAATTTTGTTTTCTTTTCGAATAATCATAGTTTTTTAAAATTGTTCGAATAACCACTTCACACTGATCGATTTAGTGAAAGGGGTAGAGAAACTATTTGTTCAGAGAAATTTTTTGGAAAAGAACAATGGTGTTTTTCTTCATTTCTCAAAAGCTACTGTTGAAAATAATTTTTAAAAAGTTGTATCCTACAAACCAAAAAAGTATTTAAACCCTCCGAGAGGTTATTGGCTAAATAATTTTATCCTTTGAATTAACCCGAAAATGCAGCTGACAATTGAGCATTGTTTACAAAACAGCAGCACCATCATTAATAATTATTCAACAACGAATTGAAGAAGGGTTTCAAGAACTAACAAAAAACAGTGAAATAATCTGAAAAACTCATCGTTCAATGATGGACAGAAGTAATATTTGCCTTGAGAGAAATGTAGAGCAAGACGAATGATAATAAATTACACAATTTATTGAAACATTATTTAAGGTAATGATTATTTACTCTCTTAAATTTAGGTTTGTTCGGGTTTTTAGGAAGAACAAAATAAGAAAACAAATACAAAAATTATTCCTTTGAACAAGAAGGTTTTCTATCCTTTAATCTGGAAAGAGCAGATTTTCAACCCTCAGGACAAATAATATTATCCATGCTACGTTTCGGTAAGTATTTTAAAATATTTTTTAAATTGGACACTATAAAATTAGGCACCAAACATTTGCAATCGTGAAATCAGATAATTTTGCAAGATTTGCTGCAGAATCCACAATTCTCAATCAAATTTGTGACATATTATAGGTTAATTTTAATATACTTAATATATACTTTAATATACTATCTACCTTTTTTGTTTCAGTTCAGCCAAAAATTGACTACATGGCAACAAAGTAGTGCGGGGTTTTGCCCGGTATAAAAAAAATATGCAGGGCATTATCCCGCACTTTTACAGTACTATAAAATGTTGAATTTTCAGCATGATAAGATATGATAACCATAGATAATTGTGTAGTGTGTATACATACAGTGTGTAGAGTGTGTACATACAGTGTGTAGTGTATGTGCGAAAAGATGCCTGCCAAACTTTTATTATGCAGGAGTATTTATGCACCAACAGAAAACGTAATATAAAATAAGCTCTTGTCTGTAACGTGAATCTGATTTCACAGAAAACTATTTTCTGATGTTTGTGCAACATTTAAAGTATATTATAACCTATAACTTTTTCGTAATAGTAAATTTTGCGCGATTTATATTTTCAGGTGGCTCAATATCATATTTTCAGGTGGCTCAATATTATATTTTCTGGTGGCTCAATATTGAGGTGGCTCAATATTATATTTTCATGTGGCTCAATATTGAGCCTCTTAACTTTCATAGGTGTTACTTGTTCAAACACATGACGCTATTTCCAAGTGTTGTATTAGCGTACTTTTAAAATTGTTTCTAAGAGTTTAGAAGCTGCTCTTTACGATGGTGTTATCTAAATTTGGATTGATTTATTAGTTTCAAAGTTAATGGGGCTACAGGGCATTACCCCGCAGTGCGCGATAATGCCCTGAATGGTGCGGGATTATTATATGGTTTGCTAGGGTAGCAATTTTTTTTTAGAAAAAGTTGAATAACTATTTACCCATTAGTCATAAGGCTAAGCCGTTTTGTATTTATAAAAATAGTGACTATCTCTTTCTTTTGCATCTTACAGATCTTCTCTATCTGTAATAGTTTTAGAGATAATTGGATTTGTTCACTAAGTGCTATGCAATGCCCGCGTTGACGTTACATTATGAAAATCTGCCTGAAACATATAATAGGTATGAAGCGGCTGTTATTTGTTTTGCCAACATCGCACCGACAAATAATTAATAGTGACCGGTATATTCCACCCCAGTAAGTTCCACCCCGGTATATTTCACCCCACTTTACAAGTTAGGTTTGGTTAGTCAAAACTAGAGCCCGGATTTATAGTTCTAACGAAAGTAGTCGAAATAGCGCTTAAAAAAAGTTTTTATAGCTCTAAAAAAGAGTTTTAAAGTCGGCAAAAAAAGTCCTTATAATAGCTGAGTGTGTCCTAAAATTGATTCATTTCCTTTCTTTTATCCACATAATAGAAACTCTTAGAAAAAAATTCACAGTAACAATGCCATTCTTGTTTATTTGTTAACAACTGATTTTTAATTATTAATCACAGAACTTACGCAACAATTAATGGAAAATGTGTACGTATAATATCGTATGTATAAAACTATGAGTTTAATAAATAGTAAATAAAACCCATGTTCCTCAATTTATAAGTAGCTTTTATTTAACGAGAAACTAACAAGATGAAAGAAAACTAAACGTAATTTATTCAAAAAAACTATGTTGTCTAAGTCACAATCATCTAAGAAAATCTAACAAAAAAACTCTCATAGAACAGCATAAACCAAATACAAAAACAGTAACAATAATTCTTAAAATAATAAATATGCTACTTTTTAATGAAGCAATTAGACTTCATTACGTGAAATTACCAACATTTTATTGACATTTACAGCTGTCATGCTTAGTCTCTTGTCACTTAAAATCATTTTCAATTTTGAAAAGCAAATTTCAACATCAAAACAGTTTCGGGCCGTTTCACTTTGGGCATGTTTGGTTTTTGCAACATAATCACTAAATTATGACTATGACGTTCAGAAATGAGTGTGCTCAAAGTAACTTCTTTACGCAAAGAGCGAAATTAACCAGTCACAATAAATAAATACCATATATTTATTTTATAGTGCATATCTTCATTCTTCATGTATTATTCTATTTATTTAAGAAAACTACATGATATTATGCTGTTTGAGTAGTGATTTATTCATTTTTCAATTCACTTTAATTTACTAATAATTATGCTCGTACGTTTTCTATGGAATATTACTATAAAAAATGTGAATGAAATGGCATACTAATTTAAATGTCTCTTGCATGTCTAATTTATCAATAATATAATTATCTGTTACAAATATATTTTACACGTAAAGAATGATTTATTCTTTTAATTTCTAGTCAAAATAGCTTTTATAGTTAAAATAGCGTTTATGCTATATACGCTATAAAACTTTATTTTTATAGTCAAAATAGCGTTTATAGCATAGGAACTGGAAATCCGGGCTCTAGTCATTACTAGGGCTGGGACAATATGCTCTAAAAACTATGATCCCGAAAATATCATAGACGAAACTAAATGAAATGTTATCGAATACTATGTACCGCTGGTTTAGAACCATTCAATACTCTTTAGTTCTCTCCGTCTATAACATTTTAGGGATCTATAGTTTTTAGAGCATATTGTCCCAGCCCTAGTCATTACTGTTAATCACTTATTAATATTTTGCATAATAATTAGTAACTTGTATTTTCTTGATATAAAATGTAACATTTTGTAGGCCCATCACAAGCTGTTTATTTTTAACTACACCTGTAATAGAACAGCAGAAAGAAAGGTTGTGTGAACGAACTTTATCATTTTAATCTATCCTGAAGTTGTCTTTAGTTAATGGAAGAGAAGGGGGTTGGCATCCCTTGGGTTCGAAACTGTCGTAATTTGGATTATGTTTTTTTTTTTCATTTTCAAAATGTATTAGTCTTTATCCACTACTTGCAGTTTTAGATTATAGCGATAGGGTTATGCTCTTCAACTACGAGGATTTAGATTTTCATTTTGGTTAGGCTCGTTAGCTTCATTTACTATCACCTCTTCATTCTCCTCTTTAATCTATGAGTCCAGTAAACAGTACTTAGTATTGTGTCTTTTGTAGTCACATTCCTAGGTAAGTGACTGCATTCACTGAGTAGCTATTCTTCATACATGAGCATTATCAACGACAAATTGTAGGTGATTTTGATGATGGTGTAGCGGGTCCTGGCATTATCCAAAATAGGCCAGCTACCCCTACAATTATTATTCGTTCATTTTTGTTTTATTCAATAACTAATATAAGTCATTATGTATTTACAATGGAGCCAATGGAATTTCTATCTGCTTCTTCTAGTCATTTATATTAATTTTTTTTCTGACGACAGCGATATGGCCTTTGATTCCGAGGTAGACGTTTAAACCCCTACTAAAGTAAATTAATTGTTCACTGGGGTGGAATATACCTAGGGTGGAATAAACCGGGATAGAAAATTCGGTGCACCGACAGTTGGGCCCAGGAAAATAAGGTTCCGACATTTGGGGCTGCCGACAATTGGACCTAAAGAAATTGGGCCCTACGACAATTGGGTCAACGACACTTTGACTCCAAATCAATTGATTCCAGAAAAGAAATTGGACAGAAGACACAATTGAGAAGTGTTACTTTGTTATGACTAGAATAGTGACAATATTATCTTAGAAATATTCTTTATATTGTCTAAAAAAATTTGTCTATATTCTGTAAATCCGATTGATATACCCGATAAGGGATATATTAGCCAGCCCTTTAAATCACATTTGGATGCTAATCTCATGTTTCGGTGTAATGAAAATCTTTGAAGTGTTTAAATTAGTTGTATTAACTTTAATCATGTCATATGGATGCAATGTGTAGAGTACATCGTTTGACAAAGTTCAGTCACAGTAATATATAGTAAAAAATGGGTAAATATGTAGTTTTTGGGATAAAATGAGATTAAGAGAATACATTTTGTAATGATAATTCATAAAATGTTCAATATTAAACACCAAACAGGTTTCAGCAAGTTCACGTTAACTTTAATTCAAATTGTATGTTCTAATAATTTCGGCTTGTCTTGGTGGACCACGGCCTTCTTAAAGACCTATATTCTTATTATCTATTGTTCCTTCATCTAAATTAGCTACATTCTTATTTTGTATTGGCTACATCCTACCTTATTCACTTCACAGAAGTTCGCGATATAGAGGGTACTGTAACTAGGAAATTTGTTGCTTACATGACCTATCTCTGAACAGAAAATTATTGTAGTTTAAAAGAATACTAGTTTTATTCATAAAAGGAATGTGTTCTATTAAAAAAATATATTTTTCATAACGAGACTATTTTTTTCATATTAGGAATATGTTAATATTTCTTTTTTATATATGCTCAAGATTATATTTTTATACAAAATACATATTGTCACAACTCTAGTTATTACAGTAACAATGGTCTTTAATTAAGTTAATACAGTAGACTCTGAAAAAAAAGGCAAATAATATAATTGTCCAATTATCTTGGGCCCAATAATTGTCCTGGTGCCTGATTGTCCTGGGGCCCAATTGTCCTGGGCCCAATTGTTAGCGGGTCCAATTGTCGGTACCCGGGAATATACTGGGGTGGAATATACCTAGAACCATAATTAATATCCTTTTGCATGTATAATTATAGTTGTTTTGCCAAGATCGTGCGAATACTTGATATCCATCAAGCGGCTGATTGTAGCTAGTTATTGACATCGTCCCGACAAATAATATTAATCTGTCAGCCGACTGCTATAGGAACGACGTCCTGCCGACACACAACACCATTCGGCCAACTTGGCAATGTTTACTGGGCATCCGCAATTTTGCGAAGCTAATAAATTACGATTTTGAAAAATAAATAAGACATGTAATACCTATAGCTAATTGTATAAATGCATTTTAGTCTTCCATCACTTATGCTATAGGCCAATTTATATTCTTATTAATTCAATTAATTGTTATCTATAAAAATATCTAGTTATATAGCTGTAAGGGTATTATAAAGCTAGGATAATTGTAAGATTGTAACTAATCATACTTAGGATATGTGCATTGTGCAAGTCGCATAGGTAGTTAACCTAGTTAGTTATAGAAACACTGATATAATAATTTCCAACTTGTGTCAAAAATTCACGATTTAAATTTTTTGGTTACATACATATATGTTACTATTCAAAAAGGTTAATAAATTATGAAATATATCAAAACGAAATTAGGCTTAAATTGAAAAATGATAACCACCGAAAAAAAAAAATCATTAGTTTACATATGATAAATATCATTGTAACTGTGACCAATCCAGCCATTTAATAAATAAATTAATACAACATTTGATACGAAAGATGTTAAATTGATGCGACACAAAGCATAAATTTTCTTATTTTACATTGTGATTATGTATTTATATAGTATTATATCTACATAATTACCCTCGCAAATTTGCGGAAGGTCATATTTTACCCGGCATTTATTTATCATCTTGTTATTTACGTAACTGAAAAAGTGTTCAACCAAATTGCCTGAAATTTAGTGGAACGATTGGTCAATGTCCAGTAACCTTCTGGTAGAATTTTGGGAGCGACCTGGTCAAAGGTCAAGGTCATGGTCATTCATAACTCAAAATGTATAGAACCATATTGCATGAAACTAATTTGATGAGCATTTGCATTCGTAACTTATTAATTAACATATCAATTATATTAATGAATTAATTTATTGATGTATCGCTTAAAAATCTTAATACAATTTGTCAATTTTTACACGACAATATGAGATAAATTAACAAATTTGATAAACCTTTTCATCTCTCATCCAGAAATTTTCCCACAAAATTTAATTAATTTCGAAATTGAAAATTATTGTGTATCTTGTCTACGAGATTTGAGGATATAACAAGTGTCAGAATAGAGAAATTTACAATCGTCGCCGGAGGAAGAAGAAATCTCACTGGAAAGAAGACAGAACAACAAAGAAAATGGAAGATGGAGGAAAATGAACTCTCTTCCTCAAGAATCTTTTACTCTGCGCCTGGAGGAAGAGGAAATTTACTCTGTGGATTCCATCACCACTTACATCAGATCATCGGTGGATGCGCTGCAGAGAGAGAGAGAGAGAGAGAGGAGAACCGGTTTTGAGGTTGATCAGGGAGAAGCTGTGGGAGTTGGAGGAAGACGGTAGGGAGGTGCAGCTGGTGTGGGTGCCAAGAAACAGTGGACTGCATGGCAAAGAACTGGCGGATGAGAAGGCTAGAGAAGGAGGAGAGATGTATTAGGTTCAGGTAAAGCTAAATGGAAGCACGAGAGGAGCTGTGATATGCAGTGAGCTGAGGGAGTGGAGAGTGGGAGTACATCACTCCTATACTAGGACGAGAAACGAGGGGGCTGTGGGAGAGTAGAGAGGAGCCTGACAAGTAGAGAGAAGGTGGACCTGGCCAGTTTCCGGTCAGGACACAATCCTGCTTTGAGGAGATGCATGGTGGGACTGGAGACGACGGCGGTATAAAGGCTGTGTGGGGAGGAGGAAGCAGTAAGTACCTGTGAATGTAGTGCCTGGTGGTTGAGAAGAGGTTGGGAGAAGTTTTGGAGAACATATGGACCAGAGCCGTTTTACTACATTCTTCTTCATCCAGCAGCCGTCTCAACATTTCGCTCCGTCTCAACATTTCGATCATCGCATTCTCCGAACTGAAGCTGCTGCACGAGGCACCCGCTTGTATGGCTCAATTGGCAACCGTTATCTCTCTCCTCCTCACCACCTAACGCCTCCTACCCTGATCCGTCCGTGTAGACTACCAGGTCCAACCGGCCTCACAGTTCCAATACAATACCTCTGTTCATCTGGTGGGTCACTCATCTTCGACTGAGCATAATTTGTGATGTATGGTGTACTGCATCTGCAATTCAAATCACCTCCCTCATATTCTCTTCTGCTGTTCCACTCCCTCCGTGATCGTGCCAAGTGTTCTCCTATTCATTTCCCTCCAGTCTGTCTTCTTCGTACTTCTTAGCACGTCCCTCTCTTCACGTTCCCTCCTAAGATCTTCACTCTCCTCGCCATTCCAATTACATCTTCACAGCTATCTTTTCGAATTTATCCCTCATCTTTTCTAATCCCGCCTCCAACAGCTCAGCTTCCCGAGGGGTACTTCTTGTGTTGACAGTGCTCACTCTCCTCGCATAAAGTTGGGCTTTCTCCCCGCATAAAGTTGGGCTCTGTCCACCAACTCCAGGTTAGTCTTTGAGATCCATGCAGCTCATGCTGCACTGGCATATTCTCACACTGGCTTATTCCTCCAGCTTGTGTAGATTTTTCTGACATCCTCTTTCCTCCAGCCCCAGCTCGCCTCTCCACCCTGTTCAACATTCCGTTCTGCTGCACATCTTCAACGTCACTTCCACCACGTGTCTTCTGAATGTCAGCCTTTTGTATGGGTGGAGGGGCCTGGTGGTGTGCGTGTGACACCCAGGAATCTCTGGTTGTCATCTTTCTTGAGAGGTTCTTCTCCAATACTCTTTTCTGGTGTCCATCCTGACTTAGATGAATCCGTATAGTTAGAGAGATGCTACACTTACTCGTGCTGAGCTACATGCCCCACCTCTTATTTCACTTGATGTTTGTTCGCAGGGTCTTAGCGTTCACCTAGCATACCTCTGGACCCGGTTTCTGCTCCACATCACTGACCCTGATCAGCAAGATTTTTTATACATCTTCTTTGTATGTTACTCTGCAATGGCACACGAGATCTGCCTCCAAGAAATTGTGGTCAGATAGCATTTTCTTCTTCAAATATCTTCAATATCATTCTGAAAGTAAGTCTGAATATTGGACACTTTACGTGGATTCTTAGGATTAAAATATCTTCGGAATACCATTTGGAATTCCTTGATCCTCCTGAACTCTTCATACTTTCCGATGACAATGATGCTTTTTGACTGTCTAAGGGATTATTTTTATGAAAATGCGACTTGGGCTGTGTACTGTGTTCATTTTTGAGGGTCCAATTTGAGGCACTACAATGATGAATATTGAAAATCGTCCATTTTCTACAAATGTCCCATTATCGTGGTAGCATGAATACAATTATTTGATCAAGATTCGGAGAGTAAATATTTTTTAATGAATTTTGGTTTTAGTATCATTCATTGTGTATCATACTGTAGTAATAGTTTGTGCCAGTCTCACTCACTGCAGGCCATAACTTATTCTTCAAAAGTCCCAAACATTTTTTCACCAGTATCAAACCAAACAATTGGTAGCACTCTGCCATCAATCATACCCGTCCAACATATAACTTTTTAAGATTCTTATTTTATAGAATCATCAAAGAGAAAGGGGTTAGTGGTACTCCAGACTCTACTGTTTTGACATTTAGGATGTGGTCTGATATGGAAACACTTCGTCTGAAAATATAATCTTATGTGGGTCCATGTCAGTCTGAGAAATCCTATGAATAAATATCAAACGCTGAACTTTGTGTTTTTCAGTGAGTTTTTGGCATCTGTGTAACTTGTAACGTGTATTTTTAAGCTGTAAATCATGCTTCATGGTCTTCTGAGATGTATAGTAGGAAAAATATGATTTTCGTGCTACTTGGCGAATTGACGTTAGCAGGTTTTCTTCCATTTCTTGCTGGATTAGCGCTTGCGCCAATGGATGAAGCTTTGGTCTTGTGATCAAAGTGTTTACAATTTCATTTCTTTTAAACGCTTCTAATATCCTGGTGAAGTCTTTCAAATTATTGATAGTTGGTGGATTCTATTGCTGTTATTTCTTAGTTCAATAGAAATTTACGTCTCACTACTGCAGGCGATCCTTTGATTCCATATTTTTTTTTGTTCCGATTTCGAGATTTTTCTTTCAGGGGTTGAAATTTTTGGTTATACATACAAAACTCCCGTATTATAGCTACCAGAATTTTTTTTAAATAATATATTTTTACTTTTAAACAACTAAAATATCTAATACAAATTACTAATAATGCATTGACCATTTCATTGAATTAATAAATTCAATAAGATAAACTCGATTTAGTTTAGAATTAAAATTTATCTCCTATATATGTCTCCCTTCGTAATTTTCTAATAATTTATAAAGCAAAACGTAATAAGTAGCTAGGTATTGGATTTATTTTATGTATGTATTTATAATAGATAAAAATGAGTACCTACATTTTGGTATGAGTACACATTCATACCAAAAATGAATGAGTACATTTTATTAAAATTATTCGTTTACTGCAATTTTTTTAGTTCAAGTGAATTTAAAGGTCCCCTCCAAGCAAATACTTTTATTGCCTTATTTAACGAGACTAATGTTTCTTATCATTTTGCTGCAAACCGCATCGAATTTGATAGCATATTTTTAATTCTATATGCTTTTAAAGATTTTTTTAATCAAAACTCGACAAAACCTATTTTACCTCCGACTTACTAATTTAAGACATTTTCAGCCTGAAGAAAAAGAATGTACACCATTTGTTTTGATTGTCAACTAGGTATTAGGTTTAATAAATCTATTTAATATTCGTGTAAAGGTATAAAATTGAATGAATTTATAATAAAAACGTTTATATACTTTAGGAAACAAATAATATCTAAAATAATGGCCAAAAGCGCATGGTTGTTTATAAAATTCAAATTTGTAATCAAAACAAAGAGTGTACAATCTTCTTCTTGAGCATCAGATTAGTGATTCGCTCAATTGTAGCTTACAGAGTACTATAAAACTTTAAAAACAAATTGTAAAATATATACTGATCCGAATTGTATGCGGTTTGCAGAATAATGACCGTAGACCTTAGTTCTATAATATTATGTGATAAACTCATTTTTTTCCTGGAACCTGGAGAGGACCTTTAATTAATTCATAATTGAACTTGATAAAATTTCTAATTTCTTCCAACCATGATAATTATAGAAAGAGATTGAAACAAAATGGTAATACGTCCACAAAAAAATAACAATGTAATGTTGTCAAATAACGATATTAACTTTATTTTATAGATAAATATGTGTAATGTGTTTTAAATACTTTTACTTATATAATAATACAAATTGTTGAGTTATCGAATAAAAAATTTCTTTCCTTTTTTCTTTTAGGCAACAGGTGTTCAAGGAGTGACTTGTGTAAAGTATAGGACTATGAAATATCTATGTGTATTTAAGTAACAATAGTTTATAAGGAATAATTTATATAATATAACTATAAGTGCGTAATTTTCTCACAATTAATTCAAAAGTAGTAACATACTACAATTAAATACACTTATATACACATACTACTGAGGCAATTAAAGTGAAATTAGGTCTCGTGATATGAGTCACAAATTCACACGTTGGGTTAAATTTTAGTGTTGATGTTTCAGTCTGTGAGTGAGGGTGCCAGAATTATTCTCTCTGATTGCAAGTGATGTGATGTGTTTTTAGCAGTGAATAGTGATGCGACAAAATGGGTTTGATGCCATTAGAATATAAGGACTGTATTACAGACAGTCCTTATTTTAGACAGAAGTTACATTCTCATGAAAAGGAGTTGGATAGGACCAGTCAGGCTATAAAAGTTCTCACGAAGGAAGTCAAAGACTTAATAAATGCGGCAAAAGGTAGGGGCTCTACTATTTATATATCTGCTTTCTATAAATAACTTCTTGTGCCAAGATATATAAATTCAGTTAAATTAGGTCCAATTCATGTTTGGAGAGTTGGTATCCACTTAGTTTCTTTGGGTTCAACCGCTGAAGGGGTTGATTTCACGTCCAGCTGAGAAAGCGCGCGCTTTGGTACCTTCGAGGCACTATTTATTAACGATTTCGGTTGGAGATATTTTTGCCCCGGGCGTGGGGCATAGAATGACCCTAATTTATGGCTGTTAAGAATTTATATTCTCTGTTTATATCTTTATTCAGTACCCTTTTAGTTAGGTATCGTTATATCATACCTAATGTCAGTAGGGTCACGCAGGTAAATTGCGGCCCTTTAATTTTTTAATTGCGGCCCTCTCAAGAGACTCTCTAAAACATTCTGAACCAAAATTACATCAAAATGTTAGGTACCTAGCTATCAAAAGAAGTGCAGTGCATGTTATAATTTATTGATTTAAGTTTTGAAGCTATGATGTTTCTGTTGTTATTTGATTTTGATAGAGGCCGCAGTTAGGTTTGTTAACTAGTGTGCCTAAATTTACCTGCTGGACCCTACATACGCTGCTCAGTAAATTTGCTTGAAATTTTTGTGGAATTTTTTGTTCTTTGAAATATAAATTCCAGCAAACTTGCAAAGTTAGGCTACCTAATGGATTTGTAGCTACTTAGTATTTATAAATTATTCCTGTCAAAATAAGGAAATGTTAGTAGAGACTAGAGTCACTACTCAGCCAAGTAAAATAGTTTGTCTCATAAACTCGCCATTTGTCTCTCCAGCTCTCTCCAAAATTCAACAAATTCTCTCCAAAATGATCAAATTTTCATAAATTCTCTCCAAAATAACATTGTAGCATAGGAGAAAAATAGATAAAACTCGCCATTTGCAATTGAAGGGCTCAAAATAACTGTCACAAACTCGCCATTAAAATGGCGAGTTTGGACATGCTTTATTACTTGGCTACTCAGTAGGGTCACGCAGGTAAATTGAGGCTCTTTAGTTTTTAATTGTGGCCCTCTCAAGTCAAGAGAGTCTCAAAATATTCTGAACCGAAGTTACAGAAATTATATTGAAAGTGTTGCATAGGTACTTACCTAAATAAGCGCAGTGCATCATGTGAATGCTATAATTTATTAAATTAAGTTTTTAATGTGTGTTTTGAAGCTATGATGTTTTTGTTGTTAGTGGCCGCAATTAGTTACTGTGCTGCAATTTACCTGCTAGACCGTCCCTAGATTAGCCAAATTATTGGAAACATGTTGGGTAGTATCGTAGTGAATTTATTTAGCTTTGTCTAGACCTCTAGTGAGAAAATAGATCCAGGTCGTCACATTTAAGATACTCTAAAGGATAATTTTGACTTCCTAGTAAAGATTTTGCACCCTAAAACATCCATATGCTTCATGTCTGATGCTTGTGCATCTCTTGAGACTATCTATGAGGGATTTACTAGTTATTCACAGGCTTTTCAACTTATTTCACCCCTCAAAAGTCACCAGTAGCTATACTGGTGACATTTTCCATACTTTGAAACATGGGTACCACCGTACCAGATAGCTACTTAAATTTTATTTAATAAATAATAATGACAAAAATATGTTTAAATATTTAAAATTTGTCAACACTGCAAGAATTTTTATTTAAGGGATAAAATTTGCTAACCATTTTTATAACACACAACTTGAACTCAAAATGGCACTGTCAAACTGGAGTTACTGCCAGTAAAGTGTTTGCACAGGGATACTCTAATTTGCCATTTATTTAGGGTAAAATACATTTTGATGACTGAAGACTGTTTACACAGAATTTTAAAGATGTCCTATAGCTATTCTGCAGACTGGTCAGACTGCTAGAGGCAGTGTCCTCATTTATACAATTGTATTATTTCCTGAAAATACTGTAAATTTTCTTGCATGTTTCTTTTAAGGGCCATACACACGTAGAGTTTTTTAAGGCTTTACGCTCCTCCTACTTCTTCCACGAGAATATAAGAAAAAACGAAATAATAATTATTTATTTTAGTTGGTATCCATCATGGATCCATCATGGATACCAACTAAAATAAATAATAAAAAGTAGGAGGAGCTTAGCAAAAAGTCTGGTGGAAAGACTTACAAAAACCTTACGTGTGTACGGCCCTTAAGAGTTAAGACTGCAACAACCAGTCTACCTTAGCTAAATACTTTAGTAGCTACTTAGCATTGCCATGTTAGAGAGAATACAGGAAATTTGCTCCAATTGTAATATTGCTTCAAGTTCTAAAAGTATTATGGTAAGAATTATTTTTATATATTTATTAGGTAAAAAGGGATATTTTTCATTCTATTCATTGGTGCATATAGGACAAGTATACCTACTTTAGTTTTAATGATTTGGAAATATCAAATAATTTATTTGAAAATAATTTTCATTTTATGATTGTTTTATATTCCGCAAAGAGTAATTGTTAGAGTTCACTGATGGTATTTGTATCGGATAAAATATTTTTTTACGAGTAGCTATCTGGTAATCCGTATCGGATATGATGAGATTGTATTAAAATTATCAATTTCCAATCTTTAATCTTATATAGATAGCATATAGGTACCTTTGTCCATTAAATATTAAATTGAAAGCCATCAACACATGATTTATATAATACTCTTATCTTAAATTTGACAGTATTTATAATTTCATTGAATCATGTAAGAAAATATTTATAACTATATATAAGAGTGACTCATATCTTAAGAGTTACCCTGAAATGTTTCAATTGAACTGAATTAAGCTTTATAAATATAAATTACCAACTTGTCTCGCTCTACCAGTATTGCCATTTATGAGATATTATAAAACATTTGTCATCAATTCTCATCAAGTACAATTAATTCAGGTTTACTTAAAGTGGGTTTAAATTATCAAATATTGATAATTACGTAATGTTCCGAGTTAGGTATTTTCTATTTAGGTTCACTATATACACCAACCTAAAAATATTCTGACAAGTAAAATGTACAAAATTACTAGGTAGCTGCAATTCTTAGCCAGTGTAATTATAAAAAGTAATTGATATTGGACTTGGTGTCGGTTTACAGTAAATTGAAAGTAATTCGGCTCTCAATATGGTAGGGGTGTTACTATCTCTAGTTATCAAATATAATTTTTTTAAATTTAATTATTGATATTAATTATTAGATTATTTTTGTTGAGGTTATGAATCTCATTTGTATTTAGGGTAAGATCCGAGTTTTTGAACTGTTTCTCAATTTCGATTTTGTGAAAAGAGTAGGTATATCAAAATTAGTATTTAACTTTTAGTTCATGGATAAAAAGTTTAATTAAAATTATATACTTTTTTTCATGATCATAAATGTGAAACCATCTGAATAGCTACTTGAAATTTAATCTGCAATTATTGTTATTAGTTATTGCAGTAAAATATTTTTATTGTTTTATATTTGAAACCAATCAAGAAGCTGCAATTTCCATACTTAAATAGATGTGTGAGTAGGAATTAGGTTTGTACTTACTATATTTATCATTATTTCAAAATATCAATTTTACTTTTCTTGCCAGACAAATATCAAACATGCATTCAAAGTATCATGTATAATAATGCTGATAAGATATACATTCATTATGTAGCTAAGTGAAAAATGTTGTCTATTCAATTATTATTTCATGATAAATTGCCCTCAGGGGTTCTATCCTGAAGCTGTCTGTGGTGAATGGAATATGGCCTTTGGTTCTGAAGCAGACATTAAACACTTACTAAATTAATTAATCATGATAAATTTTAAAATAAATTGCATCTAGGTATCTATTCATATATTACATCTAACTTTAGCTAAGTTCAGATTTTTCCTTGATAACATACAGTTGTTAGGAAGTTAATGCTGGTCATATTATGACTTCCATCAACCAGACCATGCTAATGTCTGGACTGCAATTTATTCAATTGATTGTTTCACTTTAATATGTAAACATAGCAATTATCTATACTGCTATATATGCTCATTGTGTTGACTTTTGATACTAATCATACTATATAACAATTAGCAACCATGTATCAGAATAATAATATTTTGTTTTTACTACAGCTAAATATTATATCATGACTCATTAGTTTCAGTAGAGTTGGTACGTACATCTTCTATTCAAAAGATGACCTAAATATTGTCTATCTTTTCAATTAATTAAATATTTCAATCATTAATTGGCCTAATTTTTCCCATTTAGCCTAGCGTTTGATACCATTTTGTAGCTATTTGTCAGTTGCTTTATTGTCTATGGCACTAGACTAATGGTTTGCCGTTACAATGATTAGATACTAGTGGTGATAAGACTTATCAGTCACTTTAGTACATGCTTTAGAGAGACTTTAGTCACTTTTGGTACATTCAATTAGTCATCTCTCAGGTCATACATCAGTTATTAGTTGTTACTAAGACTAATAAAGGATTCTTATTCATTCTTAGTTTGAAAAATATTATGTCCCATGATTATAATTTGTTATGTTACATTAAAACTTCCGCTTTATTTTCATTTATTATACCATTTTTTGTTATTATGTTCACTTAAATATACTTTTAAGTGCAACTTTAAAATATATATTAATTTTTTTTTATATGTATGCGGATATTAACCTCTTCATTCGAAACTTACGAATAAACATATGAAATGTTTCTGTATCATATAACTTGTGTCGTAAGTTTAATATTCAACACCTTTTATTCATAATAGTAGTAGTATTTTTATTGATCCATTTGAATGGCGATGATGTCAGTTATTGACTGGAGAGGAGTCTTACAATATAGCTATGACATGAATGTGCATAACAGATGAATTAAATATAAAAGTAGAATGATTTTGTATTTAGTACTGGTACATCAACCAACACCATACACGGTTCTCCAATGAATAACCCGTATGAGCTCTCCACTACCCACACAATTAGCTAATTTAACTACCTAAATACAGTGTCATTATTATTGAACTCTAATTCTTATTACAGTAGTAGCTACTCCTCTATAGTGGACATGAATGGCTACCAGTTTTCTATAACTGATAGCCATTTCATGGCTAACTAAAAAAAGTTTTTTTCTATTCAGAGTAGTTCTCTTACTAACGACTCTACGTTCACTATAGAGGACTTCTACTTTATATTATATAATTATACAAAGTGATTAACTAATTTAAATTGTATTATCTACTTAGATACTCAGTGCAAGGGTAAGACATGAGAATCTCCTATTGTGTTATAGCTATAGCTGTATAATGTATTAAGGTCAATATAGTTTTTATCAGTTAGCTAATTGGTTACGTTTCTCCAAACGTAAATCAGCGACTTAAGTTGTACCTTTTTTATGAATAATCATAAGTATTGTGATTAGTAACTAAACTAGATGAGTTTAATTGCAAACAAATATTTTTTAGGCATATTTCACAGTTGAATGAATCTCATCATTATTATTCTTATTGAATTTATCTACTATAAATTCTACAATTTTATGTACACGCTACAAATTTCTGTTCCACACAGTAGAAGGTTCTGTTCCACACAGTAGAAGGTTCTGTTCCACACAGTAGAAGGTTCTGTTCCACACAGTAGAAGGTTCTGTTCCACACAGTAGAAGGTTCTGTTCCACACAGTAGAAGGTTCTGTTCCACACAGTAGAAGGTTCTGTTCCACACAGTAGAAGATTCTGTTCCAAACAGTAGAAGATTCTGTTCCAAACAGTAGAAGATTCTGTTCCAAACAGTAGAATGTTCTGTTCCACACAGTAGAAGGTTCTGTTCCACACAGTAGAAGGTTCTGTTCCACACAGTAGAAGATTCTGTTCCAAACAGTAGAAGATTCTGTTCCACACAGTAGAAGGTTCTGTTCCACACAGTAGAAGGTTCTGTTCCACACAGTAGAAGGTTCTGTTCCACACAGTAGAAGGTTCTGCTCCACACAGTAGAAGGTTCTGCTCCACACAGTAGAAGGTTCTGCTCCACACAGTAGAAGGTTCTGCTCCACACAGTAGAAGGTTCAGCTCCACACAGTGCAAGTTTCTGCTCCACACAGTGCAAGTTTCTGCTCCACACAGTGCAAGTTTCTGTTCCACACAGTGCAAGGTTCTGTTCCACACAGTGCAAGTTTCTGTTCCACACAGTGCAAGTTTCTGTTCCACACAGTGCAAGTTTCTGTTCCACACAGTGCGAGGTTCTGTTCCACACAGTAGAAGGTTCTGTTCCACACAGTAGAAGGTTCTGTTCCACACAGTAGAAGGTTCTGTTCCACACAGTGCAAGTTTCTGCTCCACACAGTGCAAGTTTCTGCTCCACACAGTTCAAGTTTCTGCTCCACACAGTTCAAGTTTCTGCTCCACACAGTGCAAGTTTCTGCTCCACACAGTGCAAGTTTCTGCTCCACACAGTGCAAGTTTCTGCTCCACACAGTGCAAGTTTCTGCTCCACACAGTGCAAGTTTCTGCTCCACACAGTGCAAGTTTCTGCTCCACACAGTGCAAGTTTCTGTTCCACACAGTGCAAGTTTCTGTTCCACACAGTAGCACAAGTTTCTGTTCCACACAGTAGCACAAGTTTCTGCTCCACACAGTAGCACAAGTTTCTGCTCCACACAGTAGCACATGTTTCTGCTCCACACAGTGCAAGTTTCTGCTCCACACAGTGCAAGTTTCTGCTCCACACAGTGCAAGTTTCTGCTCCACACAGTGCAAGTTTCTGCTCCACACAGTGCAAGTTTCTGTTCCACACAGTGCAAGTTTCTGTTCCACACAGTGCAAGTTTCTGTTCCACACAGTGCAAGTTTCTGTTCCACACAGTGCAAGTTTCTGTTCCACACAGTGCAAGTTTCTGTTCCACACAGTGCAAGTTTCTGTTCCACACAGTGCAAGTTTCTGTTCCACACAGTGCAAGTTTCTGTTCCACACAGTGCAAGTTTCTGTTCCACACAGTGCAAGTTTCTGTTCTACACAGTAGCTACAAGTTTCTGTTCCACACAGTAGCACAAGTTTCTGTTCCACACAGTAGCTACAAGTTTCTGTTCCACACAGTAGCTACAAGTTTCTGTTCCACACAGTAGCTACAAGTTTCTGTTCCACACAGTAGCTACAAGTTTCTGTTCCACACAGTAGCTACAAGTTTCTGTTCCACACAGTAGCTACAAGTTTCTGTTCTACACAGTAGCTACAAGTTTCTGTTCCACACAGTAGCTACAAGTTTCTGTTCCACACAGTAGCTACAAGTTTCTGTTCCACACAGTAGCTACAAGTTTCTGTTCCACACAGTAGCTACAAGTTTCTGTTCCACACAGTAGCTACAAGTTTCTGTTCCACACAGTAGCACAAGTTTCTGTTCCACACAGTAGCTACAAGTTTCTGTTCCACACAGTAGCTACAAGTTTCTGTTCCACACAGTAGCACAAGTTTCTGTTCCACACAGTAGCACAAGTTTCTGTTCCACACAGTAGCACAAGTTTCTGTTCCACACAGTAGCACAAGTTTCTGTTCCACACAGTAGCTACAAGTTTCTGTTCCACACAGTAGCACAAGTTTCTGTTCCACACAGTAGCTACAAGTTTCTGTTCCACACAGTAGCACAAGTTTCTGTTCCACACAGTAGCTACAAGTTTCTGTTCCACACAGTAGCTACAAGTTTCTGTTCCACACAGTAGCTACAAGTTTCTGTTCCACACAGTAGCACAAGTTTCTGTTCCACACAGTAGCTACAAGTTTCTGTTCCACACAGTAGCTACAAGTTTCTGTTCCACACAGTAGCTACAAGTTTCTGTTCCACACAGTAGCTACAAGTTTCTGTTCCACACAGTAGCTACAAGTTTCTGTTCCACACAGCAAAAGCAATAACGAAACATTGTCTATCAGTTTATGGCATCACATTTCTTACTATCAATTACTCTCCTAATCTAACCCCCACAAAAAGCACTAATATCAACTCTGTGCAATTCTCCAGATGTACCAAATGATTAATTCTCTCTTATTTTAATGTAGCGTGAAATTAGGCAAACTCTAACGAGTGTATCCCATTCCTACATCCGTCACTGCCTTTGATTGTCATCAGTGATAATGGTGTTAAAGTGGTATTGAGTGAGAGTAGAACTGACTGGTAATGGTGTTAAAGTGGTATTGAGTGAGAGTAGAACTGACTGGTAATGGTGTTAAAGTGGTATTGAGTGAGAGTAGAACTGACTGGTAATGGTGTTGAAGTGGTATTGAGTGAGAGTAGAACTGACTGGTAATGGTGTTAAAGTGGTATTGAGTTAGAGTAGAACTGACTGGTAATGGTGTTAAAGTGGTATTGGGTGAGAGTAGAACTGACTGGTAATGGTGTTGAAGTGGTATTGAGTGAGAGTAGAACTGACTGGTAATGGTGTTAAAGTGGTATTGAGTTAGAGTAGAACTGACTGGTAATGGTGTTAAAGTGGTATTGGGTGAGAGTAGAACTGACTGGTAATGGTGTTGAAGTGGTATTGAGTGAGAGTAGAACTGACTGGTAATGGTGTTAAAGTGGTATTGAGTTAGAGTAGAACTGACTGGTAATGGTGTTAAAGTGGTATTGAGTGAGAGTAGAACTGACTGGTAATGGTGTTAAAGTGGTATTGGGTGAGAGTAGAACTGACTGGTAATGGTGTTGGAGTTGAAAATTATCTTTAGAATTCGATAAAATGAAAGAATGAATTCTTACTGTGAAGAACATTCATACAATATCTATTTACAGTCTATACAAATAATATTCCACTAGGGATGAACTCTTACTGTGAAGAACATTCATACAATATCTATTTACAGTCAATACAAATAATATTCCACTAGGGATGAACTCTTACTGTGAAGAACATTCATACCATATTTATTTACAGTCAATACAAATAATATTCCACTATGGGATGAACTCTTACGGTGAAGAACATTCATACAATATCTATTTACAGTTAATACAAATAATATTCCACTAGGGATGAACTCTTACGGTGAAGAACATTCATACAATATCTATTTACAGTCAATACAAATAATATTCCACTAGGGATGAACTCTTACTGTGAAGAACATTCATACAATATCTATTTACAGTCAATACAAATAATATTCCACTAGGGATGAACTCTTACTGTGAAGAACATTCATACCATATTTATTTACAGTCAATACAAATAATATTCCACTATGGGATGAACTCTTACGGTGAAGAACATTCATACAATATCTATTTACAGTTAATACAAATAATATTCCACTAGGGATGAACTCTTATGGTGAAGAACATTCACACAATATCTATTTACAGTCAATACAAATAATATTCCACTAGGGATGAACTGTAATTGAAATTTTTTAATGCTATCAATAACGAGGTGACGAATTCGTCCACTTCGTTCATTAATAGGTTAATTAGCTATATATGGTTGGATTATTATCAACTATAGTAACTTTCAAATTATAACATCTCCCTAACATTAACCATCACTGTAACTCAATATATTAGTAAATTTATGATTTTTTTTTATAGGTTGTACTCCTTCCTATCAAGTATCTATAATAATTATTGCATATTAAACTATAACCACAGATACCGATATTCGATACTCCCCGATAATTTTACCGTTACCATCGGTGTATATTTATTAGCTAATATATTTAGCTGTATCACGCCTTTTTTAATTATTGTGTAAAAAAAATTAATTATCATTTAAAATGAACTGATTTATTATCACTAAGTTACCCATGTGATTTTATCAAATTTCACACAGTCTGCCGGAAGGCTTAAATATTTGTAAGATATTACTGAATAAAACTAAACATATTTTAATAACACCTCAGACTGAAAATCATAAAAATAACATTGATAAGTATCATTCCAAATTTAGCTAATTTACGTCAGACGTAAGGAGTCGAACCTCTGTCCTTTACATTCTGCATAGTGAATCCTCATTAACTGTAAGGTATGTACTATTGACACAGATAAGTGTGTTGTGTATGCGTGTGTGTAGTGTATACTATACACGTCATATCCTGTGCTATATCTTAGACAGTATAATAGCTCTGTGTAAACTATATATGTCTAATGTACCTACTGTATAGTAACTATTGCTATTGTATACAGTTACTGTTCTCTATATGTACACTATATAATCAAACATTTTGTTCAATATCTAGTTAAAATACCTAGTCAAATATGAATGGTTTAAAATATGGATTAAAGTAAATGATCATTCTAACGTATCTTTGTATATCAATATGATAATTATAATTGTCAGGCAGTTCTACACCTACATCAACATCATGTTCGTAGTGGCTAGGATGAGTTGAAAATCATCGTACGGTTTCACATTTATTGTCATAGAGATAAATATCTAATGACATATGTTATATTGGGTATAGGACTGAGTTACACTCACCGTAAAGTTTGTGTTACGTCATGATAGGTTTAACAAAAGTTTTACCATTCAATTGGCTAATGACTTATGTTAACGCGCTCCCAGGGGCTCTATCCTGAAGCTGTCTGTGGTGAATGGAAGAAAGGGGGGGGGGCGTCTCTTGGACCACTAACTTTTGTAGTTCGGATTAGCTATGTGATGTATTTTCCATTTTTGTAACGCTTGCAGTTTTAGAGGATAGCGCTAGGGTTATGCTCTTCAACTACGAGGTCTTAGAATTTTGTGTTAGGTAGACTCGTAGGCTTCATTTACTATCACCTCTTCATTTTCCTCTTCCATCCGTCAGTGCAGCCACCGGGGTTTGTGTCTCTTTTCGTCACATTCCTTGGAAAGTGAATGCATTCACGGAGTAGCTTTTCTGCATCCACGAGCATGTTACCAATTAGTGGTGGGTGACTTTGTTCCTGAAGCCACTTTCCCTTCTGACTGTTCCTTCCAGTCCCTTGTACTTAATTTCTTCCTTTTGACGTCAGCGATATGACTGAAGCAGACGTGAAACCCCTACTAAATTAAATTATGTTAACGCCCCTTATATACGGTAGCTTTGAGCATCCGGTAATTGAGTAGTTACCCTATTATATAAAATATTAGTCACTTAATTTTAATGACCAAAATGCTAAAATATTGAAAAATAGAAAAAAAAGCAAAAGTAGTAAATTAACATATCAGTAATGTTATATATGAATCATTCAGTATGTACGGTAAGTCCCGAGTTTCGGACTGTTCCATAATTTCGAACATATGAGGAAAATTTATATAACTAGATAAAATATAATTATCATATAGTTTTCCTTGTATGATCGAAATTATGCAACCGTTCGATAACTCGTAACTTACCCTATGCAGACGTAACATTAGGGTGTTGGTTAATTTGTTCACAATTAGTCTGAGAGTAATGGTACGTTTGCTTCTTTCTGAACAGTGTCATCCTTTTTATCTTGGTAATTATTGTTGTATTTATGTGACGGTAGCTTTTCTGCTTCCATGAGCAATGTCTCAGACCTGTGGTAGGTGACTTTGTTCACGGTCCACGAAGTAGCTTTTCTTCATCCATGAGCTTTGTCTCACACTGATGGTAGATGACTTTGTTCACGGAGTAGCTTTTCTTCATCCATGAGCATTGTCACAATATGGTTGTAGGTGACTTTGTTCACGGAGTAGCTTTTCTTCATCCATGAACATTGTCACAGACTGATGGTAGATGACTTTGTTCACGGAGTAGCTTTTCTTCACTCATGAGCATTGTCACAGATTGGTGGTTGGGGACTTTTTCACGAAGCCACTTTTCTGTCTACTTCTTCTTCATAGTCCCTTGTTTCTTAATAAGTTCATATGAATAATGTGTAGATATTACTCATGCTTACTTATTAGTGTTTAGTACATATCCTGTAATCTAATTAATTATTTAATTGAATTGTTATTGCTGTTAATTGAATAATTGAATGGCATGGCCATTACATGCTATCTAAACATTGTAACTAAATGTGAAGAGTTTGGTTCCAAAACGCTATAAATCCATTTTGATCAATTTGAGTTAAAATGTGTTTTCTTTACCAAGAAAGTACAAAGATGAAAACCACTATTTTCTGTTTCAATCATTCACATAGCATATTGAGGTTATAATAACATAAACAATTCAAATCCACAATACCGACGAAATACAATATTGATTTAGGTGGAAACTCATTTTTTTCAAAAGTGGCGTTTATCGCGTTTTGGAACCAAACTCTTCATGTGTTTTAAGAGGAAATAATATGGGTCATTAAATAATAGTGATGGAACATACAAATTAAGGCTTATATTAAATACCACATCATAATTATTATAGCCTATATAATTATAATATATATATTTAAAAATAGTAATAAAATATTTTTTTACTTGTTAAGTAACTTTTCACGAAGTAGCTTTTCTGCATTCATGAGTCACTGATACTGACTGGTGGTAGGTTTTTGTACTCACTGAGTAGTTTTTCTGCATCCATGAACATCGTCACCGATTGGTGGTAGGTGACTTTGTTCATGGAGCCACTTTCCTTTCTGACTGCTTCTTCGAGTCCCTTGTACTTAATTTCCTTTTGATTTACTGTTCAAACATTTACAGCAAACTTTAAGCAGGTAAATTAGAGATTATTTATAGGCAAGTTCTGAGTTATGGGACTGTTCTATATTTTCGATCACATAAGAAAAAAAATTATGAATAATAATTGAAATGACGAGTTTAAATGTTAAATTATCTAATTTATTTCTTACACGATCGAAAATGTGGAAGTGATCGATAACTTTGAATTTACCCCACCAAACTAGGGATGTACCGATCCTATAATTATAACCGATACAAGTACCGAACCTATAATTATAACCGATACAAGTACCGAACCTATAATTATAACCGATACAAGTACCGAACCTATAATTATAACTGATACAAGTACCGATCCTATAATTATAACCGATACAAGTACCGAACCTATAATTATAACTGATACAAGTACCGATTCTATAATTATAACCGATACAAGTACCGATCCTATAATTATAACCGATACAAGTACCGATCCTATAATTATAACTGATACAAGTACCGATCCTATAATTTATAACAGATACAACTATCGATCCTATAATTATAACCGATACAAGTACCGATCCTATAATTATAACCGATACAACTATCGATCCTATAATTATAACCGACACAAGTACCGATCCTATAATTATAACTGATACAAGTACCGATCCTATAATTATAACCGATACAAGTACCGATCCTATAATTATAACCGACACAAGTACCGATCCTATAATTATTTTATTAGTAATCTATCTATACACCGATACCTAAATATTACCGATACCGATAAAATGGCCGATTATACGAGTACCGATACCGATAGTATCGGTAGGTGCAGCCCTACGTATAATTACCTCTTGACATCTCTTGCCCCATCCCTTCAATAGCAATTGACGTGAAATTGACTCACGTCAAGTTGACAGAGCTGACTTGTTTTGAAAGTAATTGGTCTTCACGTACAGTGAGGGTAGCTCGCTTAGCCTATCATTCAGCCAATGAATAACTCTCTCATTCATTGTACAACAAGCCCCTCTCTGACGGTAAATAGCCGGTACTGTTTCACTGAAGAGGTTAGACACCAAGCCTTGAAATGGCATGCACCCGCTTGGAAAACTACCATCGGTGTCAAGTTATTTCAGACCTGTATAGGGTGAGCTACGAATTATCGGCCAGTTACACATTTTTGGTCATATAAAAAAGGATATAATTATTTAATTATTAGATCCGAATATATCGTTTAAAAAAACTTATTTTGCTTATTGATTTTACCAATTATAATAAAATAGTAATTATTATATCGATTTCTCTAATATGACCGAAAAAGTGGAACTGACAGTAATTCGGAACTTACCCTATTTATATTGTATTATGTTATGAAGATTATATAAACTCTATCTTCTTTAGGATTGTTATTTTGGATTTTATGGAATTAGAAAATAAATCATAGTCTGTTATCATAGAATGATAACGATAACGGATATAATTTTTTTTCAACGAGAATATCCTAAATTTTAGTACCTTTATTATCGTCGTGAATTAATGACATTCTATTATTCGATAAAATAATATTCAATGAATTTTGTACTATGTAGAGATAAGAAGTAGAGTTTTACCAGAGGAAAAGTTACGGTGGTGGTGACCGTAGAAGATTGAGTTATGGACGGTGGGGCCTTACAAGATTGAGTTACTTATTTTTCGATAATGTAGAAAAGTATGAAATGTAACATTTTGATGCGTTATTTTAAATAAAAATATTGAATGATATTTTTTACGATCGAAAATATGTAACTGTCCGAAAACTGGTATCTTACCCTACTCGTTGTCCTTTATTCCCCGTACTTTATTTCTTGGTGCCAGTCTACTGCGTGCTAACTTCACGCCTGTCCTTCGTTCTCAAATATTTACTTAATACAGTTCTCAAACCTGACTTGTTAGTATTTTTAAGTGTAAGTTACGAATTATCGGTCAGTGCTGCATCTTCGGTCATATAAGAAAAAAAGATATAAAAATAGTTATTATTAGATAGCACTGTGTAATAATAATAATTTTTATATTGTTTTTTCTTATATGTCAGAAGATGTGGTACTGACCGATAATTCATAACTTACCTTAGGGTAAATTCCGAATTATCTCATGTAAGAGAAGGTATATTATAATAAAAAAATGAATTTAATTAATAATTGTAATGTATTTTTTTCTTATATCATCGAATGTTGAACTGTTCGATAACTTGGAATTTACCCTACATAACTAACGTAAGATTGCGCTTCTTAGAATTTTTTTAACTTCTTTGAATGACAATATTCAAGTTAAAGAGAAATCGTATGTTTTAATGTAATAATTTCTTTTTACACAAAATATTGGAAAGCTTTCCTCTGTACTGTAAAGATTTTTTTCTTTACACAATCTAAACTTTGATAAAATGATTTAAAAATTCATATCTTTCTTCAAAATTAATCAGTTCTTAATTCCATAGGATATATAAAACAATATACGATATTAAATTAAGTGATCGAAATATGTAGCTTCAATTGCTAATCATCGAATGTGAGTACTTCTTCGTAACGTTAGTGCTGAGATTTGTTTCAATATTTAGATATATGGGTTCATGGGTAACATCACGACTCTCATACCTTGTACACATTGACGAAGTGCTGACAAGGACACATTTGTTGTAACTAAAGACCCTTGGTCTGATCTAGACTGTGTATGTTTTGCTAGACTGTTTGTCTGATCTAGACTGTGTATATTATTTCCCTAGACTGTGTGTCTTATCTAGACTGTGTATATTATTTCCCTAGACTGTGTGTCTTATCTAGACTGTGTATATTATTTCCCTAGACTGTGTGTCTTATCTAGACTGTGTATATTATTTCCCTAGACTGTGTGTCTGATCTAGACTGTGTATGTTTCTCTAGACTCTAGACTGTGTGTCTGATCTAGACTGTTTATGTTTCTCTAGACTGTGTGTCTGATCTAGACTGTATTTTTCTCTAGACTGTGTGTCTGATCTAGACTGTGTATGTTTCTCTAGACTCTAGACTGTGTATGTTTCTCTAGACTCTAGACTGTGTATGTTTCTCTAGACTGTGCATGTTTCTCTAGACTCTAGACTGTGTGTCTGATCTAGACTGTGTATGTTTCTCTAGACTCTAGACTGTGTATGTTTCTCTAGACTCTACACTGTGTGTCTGATCTAGACTGTGTATGCGTTCAGACTGTGTATGCGTTCAGACTGTGTATGCGTTCAGACTGTGTATGCGTTCAGACTGTGAATGCCTTTAGACTGTGAATGCCTTTAGACTGTGAATGCCTTTAGACTGTGAATGCCTTTAGACTGTGAATGCCTTTAGACTGTGTATGCCTTTAGACTGTGTATGCCTTTAGACTGTGTATGCCTTTAGACTGTGTATGCCTTTAGACTGTGTATGCCTTTAGACTGTGTATGCCTTTAGACTGTGTATGCCTTTAGACTGTGTATGCCTTTAGACTGTGTATGCCTTTAGACTGTGAATGCCTTTAGACTGTACGAGGTGGTGGGTATGAAGCTGTTCAGTAGAGTATAAACAAACTCTACCCGTATGTATGAACCTTCCCAAGGACACCTGCTGCTAAAGGAGCAACGGGTATGCGCCTACCTGTACAGGGGAACCTGCTAACGTGATACCTGTACAGGGGAACCTGCTAACGTGATACCTGTACAGGGGAACCTGCTAACGTGATACCTGTACAGGGGAACCTGCTAACGTGATACCTGTACAGGGGAACCTGCTAACGTGATACCTGTACAGGGAAACCTGCTAAGGTGATTGGAGGGGACTTCAAAGAAAAAAATGGTAAACTCATTACATTGAATTAGCTGCACTTTATGTTAAAGAACTGGTTTTATTGTAAGATTTGGATAGTCATTTGCCAAGTGGTATATATGTTTATAACCACGTGGTATATGTTCACACCACCACGTGGTATATATTCACACCACCACGTGGTATATGTTCACACCACCACGTGGTATATATCCATACCACCTCGTGGTATATGTTCATACCACCACGTGGTATATATTCACACCACCACGTGGTATATGTTCACACCACCACGTGGTATATATCCATACCACCTCGTGGTATATGTTCATACCACCACGTGGTATATATTCACACCACCACGTGGTATATATCCATACCACCTCGTGGTATATATTCACACCACCACGTGGTATATATCCATACCACCTCGTGGTATATGTTCACACCACCACGTGGTATATATTCACACCACCACGTGGTATATGTTCACACCACCACGTGGTATATATCCATACCACCTCGTGGTATATGTTCATACCACCACGTGGTATATATTCACACCACCACGTGGTATATGTTCACACCACCACGTGGTATATATCCATACCACCTCGTGGTATATGTTCATACCACCACGTGGTATATATTCACACCACCACGTGGTATATATCCATACCACCTCGTGGTATATATTCACACCACCACGTGGTATATATCCATACCACCTCGTGGTATATGTTCACACCACCACGTGGTATATATTCACACCACCACGTGGTATATATCCATACCACCTCGTGGTATATGTTCATACCACCACGTGGTATATGTTCACACCACCACGTGGTATATATCCATACCACCTCGTGGTATATATCCATACCACCTCGTGGTATATATCCATACCACCTCGTGGTATATATCCGTACCACCTCTTCAACTTTTTACAGTATAATATTTTCTCCAAACCCACGCTGTGAACTATTGTCTGGTGCTAAGTGTGACATTATTTTTTCCCTCACCTAGTATAGTGTTAGGTAACCTTGACAGAGTCTGACCCAATGGAGAAACTTTTAGACTCTACTGTTAAATGTACACTTTGCTACAACAGATAATCACTCTATTACCGCACGCTCCTCTATTACCGTGAACGCTCCTCTATTACCGCACATTCCTCTATTACCGCACATTCCTCTATTACCGCACATTCCTCTGTTACCGCACATTCCTCAATTGTGTGAGTTACGAATTGCCGGTCGTTTTCACATTTTTGATAGTTTTTATATTGTTTTTCCTTATTTGACCGAAGATGTAGAACCGACCGATAATTCGTAACATACCCTCCGTTCTTGTCTCACCATTTCTTCAGTACATAATTTTAAGATGCTTTAAACCTCTTCTGTGTAGTGTCTCGTATAAGTTACCATCTAAGATAAAATATGTACTCTTTCATAATATGATCGAAAACCTGTAACAGTCCGGTAACTCGGAACTTACTCTACAGTAAATTTTAAATCTTTTTTTATACTATTGACTACAGTATTTAACTATTTATATCACTTTTTTCTAACGTGTAACATTACCTGGTAATTCTGCCATGTTATTATGTGCCGTGTAGTATTTTGGTGCATCTTTCTTTGTGCAGACTGTACTGTGTGTAGGTCAGGTCAGTTGGTATGAAGTTCAGACCCTAGTGCTGGAGTTGTACAGCCATATTAGACTATGAAATGTATATAGTTACTGTGAATGAATCAGATGTTGAATGACGTTAATTCTAATAGATTGGCTAGTGTTTTCAATGGTGTTTGAGAGTTTCTGTTATTTTTTTCTAATTAAATTTTCGTTAATGGAATGATTTGTTTTGATTATCATATGAAAATTTCTACATTCCATTTAAAAAAATGTTGTTTGTGAGTTTGTTCATGAAGTCACTTTCCTTTCTGACTGTTTTTTTCCAGTCCCTTGTATTTAATTTTCCTTCTGATGTCTTTGATTCCGAAGCATACGTTAAACACCCAAAAATTAAAACACGTATATTTTTACGTTGCAATGTTTTTATTTTTATTTTGCAAACGTTTTTACTTTTTTATTTATGTTATAAACAAAAAATTTTGTTATTAACAAAACATATTTTACCCAACCAATCTTAGTGAAATAATAACTATTATATATTTTTTTTCTTATATGTCCGAAGATGTGGAACTGACCGATAATTCGGAACTTACCCTAGTTTTATATAATAATATTAATCCCTGTTTCTATCCATACAGTCACGTTTGGTATTTGTGTATCCACATGCAGACTTGGGAGAGAATTTAACGTCCTTTGAATGGCCAAAACTATTATGTTCTATTTGCCGCTAGACTTAGAGTAATAATATTCAGTATAGTTACCTTCGCAAAATTGCGAAGGTTATGTTTTTGGACGATTGGTCATTTTGGTTATATTTTGGGAGAGATTAAGTCAAAGGACAAAATCATATATAACTAAAGGTTTTTTGGATGGTATAGGTCTCGAAGATATGCGCTCTACGAGTACCCGCTCTAATTTGACCTGTAGTTGTTTCACTGTACAGTTATCTAGTCTCTAGGAATGACTGTAGCTAGGAGTGTTTCAGTTGTAGCTTTACTCTGTGTCTTGTAGTGATGTGAACTCAAAGTATTTCTAGCACACCCTGCACTTGTTGATGGTGTAGATTGGTGTGCCTTAGTTTGGTGTGCCTTAGTTTGGTGTGCCTTAGATTGGTGTGCCTTAGATTGGTGTGCCTTAGTTTGGTGTGCCTTAGTTTGGTGTGCCTTAGATTGGTGTGCCTTAGATTGGTGTGCCTTAGTTTGGTGTGCCTTAGATTGGTGTGCCTTAGATTGGTGTGCCTTAGATTGGTGTGCCTTAGTTTGGTGTGCCTTAGTTTGGTGTGCCTTAGTTTGGTGTGCCTTAGATTGGTGTGCCTTAGTTTGGTGTGCCTTAGTTTGGTACACCAGAGAGTTAACGGAATAATCTAAAATTGATGTACAGGGTGACCCACACAGAAGTGTACTCAACTTATAAATAATATAAATATTGTATTTAAAAAATAAATGAATTAGAGTTCCAGTTAAGGTAGTTAGTTTTACTTTTATCCATTATACCACTGCCAAGATTTATTATATATTTATAATTACATCATTTTTATTAACTCAAAGTTGGATACACTTTTTTGTGGGTCACCCTGTATAATGATATTAATGTGTGCATTTTTCATTAGAATATTATATCTTATCTAGGTTATTAAAAACTAGTCATGGTTTCATTAAAAAAAATGCTACCCATTTTCCCCATGTTTTCGATATGAGCGATAGACGCACCTTATCTATACTAATAATTTCCTTTGTGTGTCTATTTATTTATTTATCTATTTATTTATCTATTTATTTGGTGTCCGCTTCTACAAGACGGGAATTAAACATGAAGAATGTAACTATGATACGCACGGGAATATATTGACTTGATATTTAAATTCTTTTGTTTTTATTCAATTTTTTAAATGTTTTTATCTATGAAAAAAGTATCAGTTTATGCAGAAAAATCAATTTTATTTTAATTTACTAAAAATAACTGAACAACGGGTGATTGGAGAAACTGTTATTTTTAACGGGCAAATACACTAGTTTTATAATAATAATCATTAGAATGTTATTTACATTATAACGATTTCTTTAGTTAATTCAATATAAACTGTTTAACATGATAGGTGTTTTGGTACATATCCGTGTCCTTATTAGGTACATCTCTCTACACCTGTCAGGTTAGATAGCCTTACACCTGTAATCGTAACAGCTGTTCAGAGGTACAGTTGTTAACAAATCTACACAACCATTCATTGCAATAGCAATGGTACTTTTCTTCAATGAAAACTTTGTCATTTAATTTTTAAGTTTACAAGTTGATGTTGGTTTTTTATTGAAAAGTTGATGTTGGTTTTTTATTGAAAAGTTGATGTTGGTTTTTTATTGAAAAGTTGATGTTGGTTTTTTATTGAAAAGTTGATGTTGGTTTTTTATTGAAAAGTTGATGTTGGTTTTTTATTGAAAAGTTGATGTTGGTTTTTCATTGAAAAGTTGATGTTGGTTTTTCATTGAAAAGTTGATGTTGGTTTTTCATTGAAAAGTTGATGTTGGTTTTTTATTGAAAAGTTGATGTTGGTTTTTTATTGAAAAGTTGATGTTGGTTTTTTATTGAAAAGTTGATGTTGGTTTTTCATTGAAAAGTTGATGTTGGTTTTTCATTGAAAAGTTGATGTTGATTTTTCATTGAAAAGTTGATGTTGATTTTTCATTGAAAAGTTGATGTTGATTTTTCATTGAAAAGTTGATGTTGATTTTTCATTGAAAAGTTGATGTTGATTTTTCATGGAGGTGTTTGTATATTTTTCATTGAAGATATTTCATTTAATATACAAGTAGTCATTGCAATATTGATGTTGATTAAAATAAATATAATATAAATTATATTTATAATATATTGTTGATGGAATGTAAATTTATATTCCATCATACTAGTCTAGCTCTGTACCTAGCGTATGATTGTTGATTTGTTGTTGTTGATTCTTTCACCTATAACATTATTAGTACCTCACCGATTTACTTTATTTTGACATGGAAATATTGTCTGGGCAGATTAGAGAGGTTTAAATTACTTTCTTCTTGGAAAAATGTCATTTTAAATGTACCCACGTCCCATCTTCCCCTGGGGTGTGTGCCCCGGGGGTTCCACTCGTCTCAACTCATAGCAATGAGTTATGATGATTACTAAATTATTATACCTCAACACAATTGTCTCCCTTAAATATATCGTCTGTTCTTCAGTATAATTTATATATTTTACTCTATTATTAAAAAAAAAACTAGAAAAGTGAAATTACCTAAAGCAAATGAAATATAATCTTTGTAATTAATATCCAGAAATATTACATTATTATTCCCATCCATGTGAAATTTTAAGTGAAAAGTTGGGGGAGTAGGAGGGAAGGGGGGGGGGGGTTAATTTAACATTCTAATGCGTTGTTTCCATAGGTATTAAATCAATGGTTAATAAAAATAATAAAAAAATTAAAATGTGAGTTATATATATACTTTTTTACCATGTTCCTAATTTTTGAATGAATTTAAGTCTCCTAATATTTTGTTCCTATATGACTATATGTGATCCATTATACAATTATCTTCGACTATTATCTATAATTTGAGATAACTTTCATTGTTTATATTTGCAGACATATTAATTAATTAAATATCTATTGTTAGTTCATAATTACTTAAAGGGTAAGTTCTTAATTATCGGTCAGTACTACATCTTCGGTTATATAAGAAAAAACTATATAAAAAATATTATTACACACTGCTATTTAATACTTTTTATATTGTTTTGTTCTTGTACGACCGAAGATGTGGTTCAGACCGACAATTCGTAACTTACCCTAATAATGTTTTTTTCTCCGTTGCTTAGCAATTGGTTTTACAGTGTGGTGTTCTTACCTTATTTACAGTGTGGTGTTCTTACCTTATTTACAGTGTGGTGTTCTTACCTTATTTACAGTGTGGTGTTCTTACCTTATTTACAGTGTGGTGTTCTTACCTTATTTACAGTGTGGTGTTCTTACCTTATTTACAGTGTGGTGTTCTTACCTTATTTACAGTGTGGTGTTCTTACCTTATTTACAGTGTGGTGTTCTTACCTTATTTACAGTGTGGTTTTCTTACCTTATTTACAGTGTGGTGCTTAGGGCCATGTGTTCTCACGATAACGATACTATCGTCTCTACGATAACACACAAACAACTTCACACGATAAAAGTTACTAATGGGCCGATGTTAATAGTATCGGTTATTTAAAGTGTTATTTTAAATTAAGGTGTATTTCTTGGTGTCTTTATTAATAGCTTTTCTGCATCCATGAGCATGGCAACAGGTGACTTTGTTCGAAGAGACACTTTGCTTAGAAACTTCTTCATCTAAGTTCCTTGTATTTATTTTCCTTTTACAAATAGTCAAATCAGACGTTTTAAAGCCATTTTTAATTATTTTCTGTTAAAATTCCTGAATATTTAATTTTTTTCTCAATATTTGCATCTTAATTGGGGTAAGTTTCGAGTTGTCGAACGGTTCCACATTTTCGATCATGTAAGAAAAAAATATACAATAAGAATTTATTTAAAAAAAGCAAATCGTTTTAAAAGTTTCTATGCGATGTATAATTTGTTAAATGAGCTGATAGAACTATAACGCTCATCATGACTGTTATACCAGGTATATTGGTGTTATTGGGAATCATATCCTTGTGTAACTTGATTGTAAAACAGGAAAAACACAAACACTGGAGATATTCTTTTAACATAATATATTTTATCATCTTGCAGTTTTAGAGGATAGCGCTAGGGTTATGCTCTTCAACTACCAGATCTCGGATTTTTGTGTTAGGTAGACTCGTAGGCTTCATTCACTATCACCTCTTCATTTTGCTCTTCTATCCATGAGTGCAGCCATCAGTGCTTGTGTCCTTTTTCTTCACATTCTTTGATGAGTGACTGTATTCACGGAATAGCTTTTCTGCATCCATGAGCACTGCCATCGACTGGTAGTTATACATTCAAGATAGTGCCATTTTTTATAACTAACTACTCCAAAAACCTTAGCATTTTATCCTATCAACTGATCTATGTTTCTGAAACAGAAATCAATGAAATTATAATTAGCAACGTGTATGTACTTTTATAATAATTACTTTTCTTGGAAATACCTTTTTCACGCGGTGCAGTTCATAGCTGCAATGTGAAAACACTATAGCTATGTAAAGGTCAATGTGCTATGGCGAAAATAGGGTAGATTGAAATAGATAAGCGATACCGTGCGGATAAACAACATCAAACCTCTTGGGTAGAGCTACACTAAAACTATGTAACCCATTAAGGGTATGTTCCGAGTTATCGAACAGTTCCACATTTTCGGTCAGAAGAAAAAATTACCTCGTTATTTTGTTATAACTTTTTTTCTTTTTATGATCGAAAATGTGGAACTGTCCTATAACTCGAAACTTGCCCTAGTTAGTTTTTTAAAATAATAGCTGTTTTTCAGTATCGTATAACTTTATTGTACCTAATTGGTAGTATATTTAATGCATCTAAGTACCTATGGAAACAGGTCAAGGATTTTCTTTAGTCGCTTCAGACGCAAGATGGGAGGTATAACTACACTAAAATAATACGCATTGTAATGTAATATGAATATTGTATTATTTACATTGTTTTGAAATTTATCCTTCGAAGATTATTTTGAATCATCCTAAAATAACTTTAAATTTTAATGTTGAATTATTTTCTTCATCCAAAAATAACTAAATTTAAATGTTGAACTAATTTCATCATCCAAAAGTAAACATATTAATTGACTGAATTATCAGTTCAACACAAGACGTATTAGAATGATTGTTAAGTCCGTTCATGTATTGCATTAGATCATTTAAATTCCATTACATTATGAAACGTAAAGTGTTGCCGAACTCTTTCTTTAACTTATTTTCTATTTTATTTTCGCACATTATTGTATCGTCACGCGAATCTAATCTTCAGAAATGATTGAAATCACGTTAATGTGATTAATAAAAACAAGCAACAGATAACTAATTTGTTACCTAGTTTCAAACGCCTAGTGTTGACTAGTGTAACCGTGCCGTCAAAAATGATGGCTTCAATTTATGTAATAATTATTAACCCTGCCTCCGCCTTTTCCCTAATAAATTCCACTGAATGAAATTCTACTTTAGCCATCGAAACTATTTACTGAAATGATATCAGAATAACTTCTTACCACGTTAACAGCTGCTTAATTATCTAGTGTGACGGACAGACAGAGGCTTTTATTATACTATTGAGTATTGACTGGAATTATCACTCTGGGAATCAGTGAAACTATTCCTTGTTCAGTTCCTCCCTCCACATTCTTCCCAATGTTGAGACAACTCTAAACAACGTTTATAAATGTAAACAAGAGAACATGGTGTATATAATAGCTCAGTAACTATGTACCATGAGTTTCTTCATGCTTATAGTACATAGCTTGTACACTATATATAATACACACTACTATTGCTATACGGTATAGACTGTAGTGTAATTGGCTATAAAAAAAGTTCACTATTTTTCAAGTAGTTCATAAAGAACGTTACATCTTGTCTTTAATGTTAAATTAGTAAGAAATATTTTAATTATTACAAAACTATATTGATATATAAAATATATATTATATTTAGTTGTAGATAATACAACTAATATTATGCTATCAGATTGTGGAAAAGAATATTGATTATTACCATATAATAATATTAAAATATGAAGTTAAACAATTTAAATAGTGATGTACTCAGTTGATAGTACAGTCAGTATGCTGATAAAACCTATCCATTCTCCCTATCACTCAGTTGATAGTCACTATCCATTCTCCCTATCACTCGGATGATAGTCACTATCCATTCTCCCTATCACTCGGATGATAGTCACTATCCATTCTCCCTATCACTCGGATGATAGTCACTATCCATTCTCCCTATCACTCAGTTGATAGTCTCTATCACTCGGTTGATAGTCTCTATCACTCGGTTGATAGTCTCTATCACTCGGTTGATAGTCTCTATCACTCGGTTGATAGTCTCTATCACTCGGTTGATAGTCTCTATCACTCGGTTGATAGTCTCTATCACTCGGTTGATAGTCTCTATCACTCGGTTGATAGTCCCTATCACTCGGTTGATAGTCCCTATCACTCGGTTGATAGTCTCTATCACTCGGTTGATAGTCTCTATCACTCGGTTGATAGTCTCTATCACTCGGTTGATAGTCTCTATCACTCGGTTGATAGTCTCTATCACTCGGTTGATAGTCTCTATCACTCGGTTGATAGTCTCTATCACTCGGTTGATAGTCCCTATCACTCAATTGATAGTCCCTATCACTTTGACCTCGCTGTTGCATAACTCTGTTACTTAGTTTCATTGTTATGCAGAATAATGGAACAAAATTGTGACAATGTAAGTAACTATGTTAACTACAGGCAGAGCAGGCAAATGGTGTGTGAGTGGTGATAGAATGTATACATTATATAATATCACATTGCCTCATGGCATCACATTCTCTCTTCACATTCTCCCATGCCATCACATTCTCTCTTCACATTCTCCCATGCCATCACATTCTCTGTTCACATTCCCCCATGCCATCACATTCTCTCTTCACATTCCCCCATGCCATCACATTCTCTGTTCGCATTCCCCCATGCCATCACATTCTCTGTTCACATTCCCCCATGCCATCACATTCTCTCTTCACATTCTTCCATGCCATCACATTCTCTCTTCACATTCTTCCATGCCATCACATTCTCTCTTCACATTCCCCCATGCCATCACATTGTCACATTCATGCGGTACTGACGCTGCAGCAGGTTAGAAAGTGTAGACAGTTGTCACGTAACGCGCTGTTTTCTCTTCTCTCGTCGCAGGGTGTGATCCCCTAAAGATTGGAACAACCCCCCCCCCCCCCTGTTACACCCCCTCTCCCCCATGCCTATCTACATATAATTTAATGTTGTGATGGAATATGCATAGAATAACAATAAATGTATAATTTACACCTAAAAATATCTGGAGAAAATTTAGGGTAAGTTATGAATTATCGGTCGGTTTCACATCTTCGGTCATATAAGAAAAATAAATAGATTAATAATTATTTTAATTGTAATTGGTATCCATGATACCTGCAGATATCGTGGATACCAATTAAATAAAAAATTAAATAATTATTATTATATAATTTAATAATTTATATCGTTAGTTTTTTCTAGTAATTATGACCGAAGAAGTGGACCTGATCGATAATTCGTAACTTACCCTATGTTAAAAAAACCCTGTACTATGGAAGATCTACTCGCAATATATAATATTTTCACCTGGTGGTTAATTGATCGTAACGCTGCACGAATGGCGCTTTCTAATCAGTTATTGTTTTGGTTACACAATAATTGTTAGTAGGTGTGTTTGTTTGCAGTAGTTTGGGAGGATTGTTTGTGTTTAGTAATTGAAAATTGTTATAACAATTCGTGTACAATCGGTTGAGAATCAAAGCAGTGTAGCGGCAGACAGACAAACTGCCATTTTATTGCTCCAATTCGATATTTGGTATTTTCTCAAGGCTTTTATACATTCATTTTTTTATTATCGTCTTGGCATTTAACTGTTCCATTAGTTTATTGATTGCTGGAGTAACGTTACACCGTGGTTACTGTAGTACTATTACCTTATTTCTGTTTTCCCCTCTAATTTTCATTTCCTCTCATTTAATTTTACTCTGATTCCCCTGTTTTCCCCCTCTAATATTCCTCTGTTTTCCCTTGTTTCCACTTTAATTTCCCACTATTTCCCTTCTAATATCCCTTTTCCCTCCCTCTGGTATCCCCCTGTTTCCCCTCTAGTATCCCCCTGTTTCCCCACTAGTATCCCCCTGTTTCTCCCTCTAATGTCCCCCTGTTTCTCCCTCTAGTATCCCCCTATTTTCCCCTCTAGTACCCCCCTATTTTCCCCTCTAGTATCCCCCTGTTTCCCCTCTAGTATCCCCCTGTTTCCCCTCTAGTATCCCCCTGTTTCCCCTCTAGTATCCCCCTGTTTCCCCTCTACTATCCCCCTGTTTCCCCTCTAGTATCCCCCTGTTTCCCCTCTAGTATCCCCCTGTTTCCCCTCTAGTATCCCCCTGTTTCCCCTCTAGTATCCCCCTGTTTCCCCTCTAGTATCCCCCTGTTTCCCCTCTAGTATCCCCCTGTTTCCCCTCTAGTATCCCCCTGTTTTCCCCTCTAATTTTCCCATCTATTCCCCTATAATTTCCCCCTTTCTTTTCCCCTGTACAATCGATGTTCTCTCCCCAGTCTGTACTCCATTACAGGTGTACAGACCCCCCTCACCTGTCTCAATTATGTACTACCCTCACAAATATGGCCTTGTCTTCTCCCCTCATGTTAGGGGAGGGTTAGGGGGAGTGGATGTTCATTTTTTAAATGAAATAATATATTTATTATCTACTTCATGTTTGTATTATAAATTGATAATTTAAGTGTTATCATTTTTTTTAAAACAAAAGCGTAATTATATCACTAATATAAAAGCAGAGAGAATTTATCTACAGAAATGTCTGTTCTACCACCTAGCTATTGTTAAATGAGACTAAGTTCAGCTCTATATCCAGGGTATGATTGTTGTTGTGTATCATTTCACCTTAACTTCATCAGTACTTTATTTCAGTTCTAAATGCAAGAGCATAGTTATGTCTTTATATTGTCTGGGCAGATTAGAGATATTTCGAATTGTTTTTATCCAAATTTGACTCTTACTGATCTAGTGTTGTTACTTGTGATATTTTAATTGAAATATAAACACCCACGTCTCTTCTTTCCCTGGGGGTGTGTGTACCCCTGGGGTTACAGTTGCTTATAGTCGAGTAATCTATGTTTACTTAATTCTTTTGATTTATTTGGTTAGTATTGACTAAGGGATCTTTCACCCCTCCTCCACCCCCCCATTTCTCAAAAGACCCCCTTCTCCGTAACCCCCCCCCCCTCTCAATACCCCCGCTAACGTTATCTTCTCTTTCAGAACTGTCGAAGGCTCACCGGAAGCTAAGCAACACCTTATCGGGATTCAAGTTCGAGTGCATTGGCAACAGTCAGACGGACGATGAGATCGTTATCGGCTCGTCACTCAAGGAGTTCGCAAAGATCGTCGATATGGTGGAGGACGAGCGAGAGAGGATGGTTAGTGGTTGACTGGCCCGTTAAGAATAATCTAATTAACATTGAATATCAAACAAAATTTATTGAGAAATAAAAACTTAAATAAAAAATTAAAAGTAGATAGATAGCAATAGCAATAACATTCAGTGTAGTAGGGTAAGTTACGAATTATCGGTCGGTTTCTCATCTTCGGTCATATAAGAAAAACTATATAATAATAATTATATAATTGATATTCATGCATGTATCATGGATACCAATTGAAATAAAATATATAGGTAGTAGCTATATCGTTTTATATGACCGAAGATGTGAAACCGACCGATAATTCGTAACTTAGTAGGTACTCAATTTCTTAAATTTAGGTTATAGGGTAAATTTCGAGTTATCGAACAGTTCCTGTTGTCGATGATATAAGAAATTAGTATAGCTATATGTATACCGTATAGCTAATCATTATTAGTTACTTCTTTGTTATATGGTCGAAAACGTGGAATAGTTCGATAACTAGGAATTTACCCTGACTATCCCTGTTTCTTATGTTTGAGATAAAAGTATTCAATACCAAATTAAATATACGTTTAATTAATAAGCTAAGTTAATAATGATATATGATCGAGTGTCATTTCATAATAATTAGAATTGGCAGCCAAAATTATTCGTAGATCCACTTTAAAGTTTTGTATTTATTAAAGCTATTTCTTTTATTACTCCTTTTCATCCCTATACGAAATTTAAGTACTTTTCTATTTCAGTTGGAACGGTCGTACGAGCAGATTATTTTACCGCTGGAGAACTTCCGTAAGGAGGCGATAGGAGGGGCCAAGGAGGGGAGGAAAAAGTTCGAGAAGCAGACCACCAAGTTCTACCAGAACCAGGAGAAGTACCTCAACCTCTCCACCAAGAAAGATGACCTCACGCTGCAGGAGGTGGGTGGTGTGGTGTGGGGGTAGATTGTAACTTTTCAGTGTTGAAAAATGGAGGGGGGGAATCAGTCTGATTTTTTTTATGGTTGAAACTTTTTCCTTTAAACTAGAGAAAATTTTATGTAAATTTTTTATTCCATATTTTTTTGGGTTAAAGTTTTTCATTCTTTTCTCAACTAAAGAAAAGTTTATGAAGATTCTGTCTTCATGCTTTTTTTTAAGATTTTTTCTTTTAAAAACGAAAGAAAAAGTTTAAGATTATTCTATCAACTTTTTTTCACTAAAAACTGGAGATTAGTTTATGAAAATTGTACCATCATGCTTTTCTTTTGGTAGCTACGCCATTTTTGTCCTATTATAAACTAAAGAAATTTCTATTTTTGAATAACTGGAAACTAGCTAGTTACATCTTTCTTGTTTTTAGCTATAACAGTTCATTTTCAAATAAGTTATATGGAAATGGAAAATACAGGTAGAAAGTAGAGTATAAATTCCTATAACAAGTCATCTTCCCAAAGAATATTATTATAGCTAGTAGTTAAAAATAATAACATTTTCATTCACAGCCACATGAATTTGAACATTAAATGTAGCTTTAAGTAGTAGGTACCTAATTAAGCATTTATTATTGAATGAAGGTTAACGGAATGTAATTTGGTAACGAATTATATTTTGATATAGTATTAGCTATTTAATATAATTAACTGAATGTAGCTTGAGTTACTAGGTTTTACCCTGCGTTAGATATACGATGCTATTGCCTAGGATATTACACAACTCTCCTAAATTTCGGTTTCAAAATGTATCGTGCTGCCACCTGTAATTCAAACTGGGTACTAGACGGTAAGGGCCGTACACACGTAGGGTTTTTTTAAGTCTTTCCACCAGATTTTTTGCTAAGCTCCTCCTTTTTCCACGAGAATATAAGAAAAAAGGATATAGGTATCATGGATACACACTGAAATCAATAATAATTATATCTTTTTTTTCATAATTATTCTCGTGGAAAAAGTAGGAGGAGCTTAGCAAAAAGTATTGTGAAAAGACTTGAAAAAACCCTACGTGTGTACGGCCCTTTACTCTGATTAAAACAGTTAATATAAAGATATTGTAAATAGCTACCATTCAAGTTTATAGATTTCTTCACGATGTTTTAATTAACTCTTAATGTTGCTTTAGCGTAGGAACTAGTAACGACTAGTAGCCATTTTGAAACGCAGGTGGCAGCACTGTTCATTTTTGAAGCATCTTACTGTTGTATACTATCTGCTACTTAGCTACTGTCCTTTAGGAGATGATTTTCGGCACGGAGTATCTTCTATGCAGACACGAGCACTGTGTATCTATGCGTGTCTGTTACAGACTCTTCTCTTATTCACTCTGTATAATCATCCTTTTCATCCTCTGGGACCAAGGGGATGACTGAGCGCGTTCCATACGTCTTTCTAGGCACTCCTAGTTCCCATTGGAACACTAGTGCATATTTAAAAAGGTTAGGACCCTAAGTCAGGAAACTATTATATTAACATTTATAATATTTTGGTAATGATAATTAGGTGTTTATATCAGAAAATTCGAATACTTTTATAAATATTTCATATCGCAACATTTTGAGGGAAATATACTTCATGTATATTCTGCATGGTATTAATAGCAAGAACCGAACTTATAAACAACAGCCATATCATGCACCCCCTGTAAACAATCCAGGCCCCAAAGGGGTGCCGTGCACCCCCGTTTCAGAACCACTGTCTTAGGAATATCAGTACCAAGGTCGGTTTCACATTTTCTATCTTACAGAAAAATATTTTATTGTTATAGCTACTCTTTCAATTGGACACGGTTATCTTTTCCACTTATAAATGACCTTGACCTTTGACCTGATCACTCTCAAATATAACCAATTGGTTCCTGGAATATGACAAATCGTCCCACCAAATTCCAAGCAACTTGGTCGAAAACTTTTTGAGTTATGCGAGTAACAAGATGACAAATAAATAGATACAGCCTAAAATATAACCTTCTACAATCTGTGAAGGTAATAAGTATATTCATGTATAAGTATAATCTACCATTACAAGTTTACCCATCAAGTTATACATCTTTCTAACATTGATCTACTCAATTCAATGCCAGACCTATAAAAACCTAATGACAGTTTGTAATTCACTTAAATTAAGTTTTACCATTCTTTGATGATAAATATTTCCAATTGATAATAGCTACTACATTAGTAGTTAAGATAGAAGTTAAACTCTACATTCAAATGGGAGGTGTGAACTGTTGTAGCTAATGCTAATTGTTTTTCTTACAACTTTTTCAGTAAGTTCTCGTTTTTGCATAAAAGTCAAAGTACTTTCATTCTTTTTTCAATTTAGTGCATTTATAATGGGCAAGGGTTTAAGTAAGAATCCTTTAGAACTAATTGCAATCTGACAAGGAAGAAAAGAACATGCAAACATGATCAGCATCCTAAACTGCCATGTCAAAGTAAGGAAAATGAGTCTAGATTATTATTAGTCTGTTATGAAGAGTTTTGCTGTATAATAAATAAAGAAGTTAAATGTGTTGGAACACAATATGAATATATGTAATGAAATGAAACTTTCTTTCCACCCGAGAAGAAAAACATTGAATTTATTTACAATTATACTTTCATATACATTTATTATTTATATACGCATATACATTTACAAATAAATGAACAAATTCATACTCAGAGTAGCTACATATTCTATTTCAATTACAAATACATAAGATTTTCGTTCAATTAAAACAGATTTGTATCTCATTCCAATATTTCTTCAAAACAGACTGTAACACCAAACTTAATATGAACTCTTCACTGTGTACTTTATTTACAACTATTGGTGGTTGTTTTAACTCTTCACTGTGTACTTTATTTACAACTATTGGTGGTTGTTTTAACTCTTCACTGTGTACTTTATTTACAACTATTGGTGGTTGTTTTAACCCTCCACTGTGCACTTTATTTACAACTATTGGTGGTTGTTTTAACTCTTCACTGTGTACTTTATTTACAACTATTGGTGGTTGTTTTAACTCTTCACTGTGTACTTTATTTACAACTATTGGTGGTTGTTTTAACACTTCACTGTGTACTTTATTTACAACTATTGGTGGTTGTTTTAACTCTCCACTGTGCACTTTATTTACAACTATTGGTGGTTGTTTTAACTCTTCACTGTGTACTTTATTTACAACTATTAGTGGTTGTTTTAACTCTTCACTATGTACTTTGTTTACAACTATTGGTGGTTGTTTTAACCCTTCACTATGTACTTTGTTTACAACTATTGGTGGTTGTTTTAACCCTTCACTATGTACTTTGTTTACAACTATTGGTGGTTGTTTTAACCCTTCACTATGTACTTTGTTTACAACTATTGGTGGTTGTTTTAACTCTTCACTGTGTACTTTATTTACAACTATTAGTGGTTGTTTTAACTCTTCACTATGTACTTTATTTACAACTATTGGTGGTTGTTTTAACTCTTCACTGTGCACTTTATTTACAACTATTGGTGGTTGTTTAACTCTTCACTGTGCACTTTATTTACAACTATTGGTGGTTGTTTTAACCCTTCACTGTGCACTTTATTTACAACTATTGGTGGTTGTTTTAACTCTTCACTATGTACTTTATTTACAACTATTGGTGGTTGTTTTAACTCATCACTATGTACTTCATTTACAACTATTGGTGGTTGTTTTAACTCTTCACTGTGCACTTTATTTACAACTATTGGTGGTTGTTTTAACTCTTCACTGTGCACTTTATTTACAACTATTGGTGGTTGTTTAACTCTTCACTGTGCACTTTATTTACAACTATTGGTGGTTGTTTTAACTCTTCACTATGTACTTTATTTACAACTATTGGTGGTTGTTTTAACTCTTCACTGTGTACTTTATTTACAACTATTGGTGGTTGTTTTAACCCTTCACTGTGCACTTTATTTACAACTATTGGTGGTTGTTGTAACTCTTCACTATGTACTTTGTTTACAACTATTGGTGGTTGTTTTAACCCTTCACTATGTACTTTGTTTACAACTATTGGTGGTTGTTTTAACCCTTCACTGTGCACTTTATTTACAACTATTGGTGGTTGTTTTAACTCTTCACTATGTACTTTATTTACAACTATTGGTGGTTGTTTTAACTCTTCACTGTGTACTTTATTTACAACTATTGGTGGTTGTTTTAACCCTCCACTGTGCACTTTATTTACAACTATTGGTGGTTGTTGTAACTCTTCACTATGTATTTTGTTTACAACTATTGGTGGTTGTTTTAACCCTTCACTATGTACTTTGTTTACAACTATTGGTGGTTGTTTTAACTCTTCACTGTGCACTTTATTTACAACTATTGGTGGTTGTTTAACTCTTCACTGTGCACTTTATTTACAACTATTGGTGGTTGTTTTAACTCTTCACTTTATTTACAACTATTGGTGATTGTTGTAACTCTTCACTATGTACTTTGTTTACAACTATTGGTGGTTGTTTTAACCCTTCACTATGTACTTTGTTTACAACTATTGGTGGTTGTTTTAACCCTTCACTATGTACTTTGTTTACAACTATTGGTGGTTGTTTTAACCCTTCACTATGTACTTTGTTTACAACTATTGGTGGTTGTTTTAACTCTTCACTGTGTACTTTATTTACAACTATTGGTGGTTGTTTTAACTCTTCACTATGTACTTTATTTACAACTATTGGTGGTTGTTTTAACTCTTCACTGTGCACTTTATTTACAACTATTGGTGGTTGTTTAACTCTTCACTGTGCACTTTATTTACAACTATTGGTGGTTGTTTTAACCCTTCACTGTGCACTTTATTTACAACTATTGGTGGTTGTTTTAACTCTTCACTATGTACTTTATTTACAACTATTGGTGGTTGTTTTAACTCTTCACTGTGCACTTTATTTACAACTATTGGTGGTTTTTTTAACTCTTCACTGTGCACTTTATTTACAACTATTGGTGGTTGTTTAACTCTTCACTGTGCACTTTATTTACAACTATTGGTGGTTGTTTTAACTCTTCACTATGTACTTTATTTACAACTATTGGTGGTTGTTTTAACTCTTCACTATGTACTTTATTTACAACTATTGGTGGTTGTTTAACTCTTCACTGTGCACTTTATTTACAACTATTGGTGGTTGTTTTAACTCTTCACTATGTACTTTATTTACAACTATTGGTGGTTGTTTAACTCTTCACTGTGCACTTTATTTACAACTATTGGTGGTTGTTTTAACCCTTCACTGTGCACTTTATTTACAACTATTGGTGGTTATTTTAACTCTTCACTATGTACTTTATTTACAACTATTGGTGGATGTTTTAACTCTTCACTATGTACTTTATTTACAACTATTGGTGGTTGTTTAACTCTTCACTGTGCACTTTATTTACAACTATTGGTGGTTGTTCTAACTCTTCACTATGTACTTTATTTACAACTATTGGTGGTTGTTTTAACTCTTCACTGTGTACTTTATTTACAACTATTGGTGGTTGTTCAACTCTTCACTGTGCACTTTATTTACAACTATTGGTGGTTGTTTTAACCCTTCACTGTGCACTTTATTTACAACTATTGGTGGTTGTTTTAACCCTTCACTGTGCACTTTATTTACAACTATTTGAGGTTGTTTTAACTCTTCACTGTGCACTTTATTTACAACTATTGGTGGTTGTTTTAACTCTTCACTGTGTACTTTATTTACAACTATTGGTGGTGGTTTTAACTCCTCACTGTGCACTTTATTTACAACTATTGGTGGTTGTTTAACTCTTCACTGTGCACTTTATTTACAACTATTGGTGGTTTTAACCCTTCACCGTGCACTTTATTTACAACTATTGGTGGTTGTTTTAACTCTTCACTATGTACTTTGTTTACAACTATTGGTGGTTGTTTTAACCCTTCACTGTGCACTTTATTTACAACTATTTGAGGTTGTTTTAACCCTTCACTGTGCACTTTATTTACAACTATTGGTGGTTGTTTTAACTCTTCACTGTGCACTTTATTTACAACTATTGGTGGTTGTTTAACTCTTCACTGTGCACTTTATTTACAACTATTGGTGGTTGTTTTAACTCTTCACTTTATTTACAACTATTGGTGATTGTTGTAACTCTTCACTATGTACTTTGTTTACAACTATTGGTGGTTGTTTTAACCCTTCACTATGTACTTTGTTTACAACTATTGGTGGTTGTTTTAACCCTTCACTATGTACTTTGTTTACAACTATTGGTGGTTGTTTTAACCCTTCACTATGTACTTTGTTTACAACTATTGGTGGTTGTTTTAACTCTTCACTGTGTACTTTATTTACAACTATTGGTGGTTGTTTTAACTCTTCACTATGTACTTTATTTACAACTATTGGTGGTTGTTTTAACTCTTCACTGTGCACTTTATTTACAACTATTGGTGGTTGTTTAACTCTTCACTGTGCACTTTATTTACAACTATTGGTGGTTGTTTTAACCCTTCACTGTGCACTTTATTTACAACTATTGGTGGTTGTTTTAACTCTTCACTATGTACTTTATTTACAACTATTGGTGGTTGTTTAACTCTTCACTGTGCACTTTATTTACAACTATTGGTGGTTGTTTTAACCCTTCACTGTGCACTTTATTTACAACTATTGGTGGTTATTTTAACTCTTCACTATGTACTTTATTTACAACTATTGGTGGATGTTTTAACTCTTCACTATGTACTTTATTTACAACTATTGGTGGTTGTTTAACTCTTCACTGTGCACTTTATTTACAACTATTGGTGGTTGTTCTAACTCTTCACTATGTACTTTATTTACAACTATTGGTGGTTGTTTTAACTCTTCACTGTGTACTTTATTTACAACTATTGGTGGTTGTTCAACTCTTCACTGTGCACTTTATTTACAACTATTGGTGGTTGTTTTAACCCTTCACTGTGCACTTTATTTACAACTATTGGTGGTTGTTTTAACCCTTCACTGTGCACTTTATTTACAACTATTTGAGGTTGTTTTAACTCTTCACTGTGCACTTTATTTACAACTATTGGTGGTTGTTTTAACTCTTCACTGTGTACTTTATTTACAACTATTGGTGGTGGTTTTAACTCCTCACTGTGCACTTTATTTACAACTATTGGTGGTTGTTTAACTCTTCACTGTGCACTTTATTTACAACTATTGGTGGTTTTAACCCTTCACCGTGCACTTTATTTACAACTATTGGTGGTTGTTTTAACTCTTCACTATGTACTTTGTTTACAACTATTGGTGGTTGTTTTAACCCTTCACTGTGCACTTTATTTACAACTATTTGAGGTTGTTTTAACCCTTCACTGTGCACTTTATTTACAACTATTGGTGGTTGTTTTAACTCTTCACTGTGCACTTTATTTACAACTATTGGTGGTTGTTTTAACTCTTCACTGTGCACTTTATTTACAACTATTGGTGGTTGTTTTAACCCTTCACTGTGCACTTTATTTACAACTTTTGGTGGTTGTTTTAACTCTCCACTGTTCACTTTATTCACAACTATTGGTGGTTGTTTTAACTCTCCACTGTTCACTTTATTTACAACTATTGGTGGTTGTTTTAACCCTTCACTGTGCACTTTATTTACAACTATTGGTGGTTGTTATAACTCTTCACTGTGCACTTTGTTTACAACTATTGGTGGTTGTTTTAACTCTTCACTATGTACTTTGTTTACAACTATTGGTGGTTGTTTTAACCCTTCACTGTGCACTTTATTTACAACTATTTGAGGTTGTTTTAACTCTTCACTGTGCACTTTATTTACAAATATTGGTGGTTGTTTTAACCCTTCACTGTGCACTTTATTTACAACTATTGGTGGTTGTTTTAACTCTTCACTGTGCACTTTATTTACAACTATTGGTGGTTGTTTTAACCCTTCACTGTGCACTTTATTTACAACTTTTGGTGGTTGTTTTAACTCTCCACTGTTCACTTTATTTACAACTATTTGTGGTTGTTTTAACTCTCCACTGTTCACTTTATTTACAACTATTGGTGGTTGTTTAACTCTTCACTGTGCACTTTATTTACAACTATTGGTGGTTGTTTTAACCCTTCACTGTGCACTTTATTTACAACTATTGGTGGTTGTTTCAACCCTTCACTGTGCACTTTATTTACAACTTTTGGTGGTTGTTTTAACTCTCCACTGTTCATTTTAATTACAACTATTGG